>OX411559.1:4990000-5087915 GCA_948146395.1 Fragum whitleyi
CCTTATCAAAAGACCTGCGAAATGCAAATGTATGAATGATTTATACCGAGTCAGCCAGAAACGGTCTGCATAGAGTTTGTGTGACGGACAGATGACCACGAAACAGCAGTCCATTCATGGAAAACACAAACGTTAATGCATCCAAAGGGTGCTCGTCTACGTCACGTGAACCTTAATTGGGGAGATCGCATTTTTAGGCCCGAGGTTGTAAAAATTTTCTCATTCTCTATTCAAAATTTTCTCAAATTTCAATTTGAGATTTAAGCGTAATTCTGTTTGAATATTCATTTTAATAATGTATTAACATAAAAGATAATATTGTATGTTGTTATTAATAACAACTTATTAATATAATCTTTTATTTTCATACGTTTCTTCAGCTCTAAAATTTGAGAAAATTCTCAGTTGAGCCTGAGAAAAGTTTTATAACCTCGGGCCCTGATCACTGATGGATCAAGCTTTGATGTGAACATCACAAAAGGTCTTTTGCGTGTAGAAAGATCTAATAAAAATGTTTTCATCCAAATCAATATTTTACCTTAATCAAATGATAGGGGTACAGATATGGTGTGGATGGGGTATAAACTTGTGGTTATCAAGGGGCCTGTATCTTGTAAAAAAGCCCCTCACACTTTCGTAGCAGACCTATATCAGGGCCCGAGGTTATACATTTTTTCTAATTCTCATTTCAAAACTTTCTCAAATTTCGATTTGAGATTTAAGCCATTATTCTGTATTAATATTCATTTTAATATATTGACATAAAAGATAATATTGATAAGTTATTATGAATTACAACTTATTAATAATATCTTTTATTTTATACGTTTATTTAAATTTAAAATTTGAGAAAATTCTCAGTTGAGCATGAGAAAGTTTATAACCTCGGGCCCCGATCACTGATGGATAAAGTTTTAATGTGAACATCACAAAAGGTCTTTTGCGTGTAGAAAGATCTAAGGAAAATGCTTTCATTCAAATCCATGTTTTACCTTATCAAAATGACAGGGGTTCAGTTTCATGATGTGGGTGTGGGTATAAACTAGTGGTTATCAAGGGGCCTGTATATTGTAAAAAAAACTAACACTTTCTAAGCAGACTTGTATCAGAAGCATCTTAGGAGTGTATGTCTCGTTCTAAGATAGAACTTTAGGTTCTGATTTCTTCTAAACGGATGGCTATGTATGTTAGAATTAGGCACGTGCCTAAAACGAGTCCATACAATCTGCGTATATCGAGAGTAAGGACTGGTTATTAAAGCAGAGTGACTTTTTTACAGTTGAATATTGGTGTGACATGGGTAGACATCAATATCTTTTCACTGGGACAAGCTGACCTCGATTCGCTAGATGCAGCATGCATCAATGAAGCAGTCGATTCAGGTCATAAACGAAAGCTTTTGTAGGATCTTTTTTTTTTATCAGAATAGGCAATCCTTTATACATATCCACTAGAATTGCAATAACACACCAAAATAGAGCGAAATTAAGGGCTCCCGCCAACATTATGCTAAAACTGATTCATCGACCATTTCTTGTTTTCACGAATCATTGCCCCTTGCAGGTACCAACTGCGTTGCGCTTCAACGGCTTACTAACTCATTCGGTTTGTGTTATCAAAATGTTCTACGAAAGATATTATTCATAATCATATGAAATAATTTAAAGTCTTATTAACATACGGGAAATAAATTCAGTCAAATATCGATGCTTATTAAATTTTTAGTAGTATATATATATGAAAAAGAAATACTTGATGCTCAGGAGGGCCAAGTAATGCTAATCTGGAATTGCCCCAAAGAAAACCAAAAGAATCATTAATTTGCTTTAAGTGAAATTTAAGTAAATGATGATTTTAGAAAGTAGGTCAAGGTCTGTGAAAATGTAAATCTTATTATAGATTTAATACAGTCCTCGACCCTATTATTCTAAATTTAAGAAAGTAGGCCAAAGGTCAGGGTCAAGGGTTCCACAGGATGTCAGAATGAACAAAATCGTCCCCAAACACTTATTAGTGGCAAAATATAGTTCTTGAACTGTTAATTCCATATTTAAGCAAGTAGGTCAAAGGTCTAGGTTAAGATCAAGGATTCAATAGGATGCCCGAATCAAAGGCAATCATTTACCATCCTTTATTAAAGATTTGATACAGTTGTTGCCCTAATAATACTATATTTAAGAGAGAAGGTCAAAGATCAAGAACTGTGTCAAGGGTTCAACATAATGCCATAATCAAAGACAGTCATCTACCAACCTTTTTAATTGACTTGACACAGTCCAAGCCCTCATGATTCAATATTTAAGAATGAAAATCAAGGGTCAAAGACAGGGTCAAGGGTTCATCATGAGACCAGAATCAAAACAATCATCTACCAACCTTTATCATTTACTTAATACAGACCTAGCCCAAATAATTAAATATTTAAGAAAGTCGGTCAAAGGTTAAGAACTGGGTCAAAGATTATTATGATGCCAAAATCAAAGGCAATCATCTTCCAACCTTTAATTTGACCGAACACCTTCCTAGCCCTTATAATTCAATATTCAAGAAAGTTGGTCAAAGGTCACGGCCGGGGCAAGGGTTAATCATTACCCGAGAATAAAAGACAATAATCTTCCAAACATTATCATTGACTTAACACAGTCCTTGACCTAATAATTCAACATTTAAGAGAGTAGGTCAAAGGTCAAGAACTTATCCCTTTATTGTTGACACGCCAGCTGATAGCGCCAAAAGTATCAACCCATCCAAATTTAACGAAGAAATCCGAAAGAACATGTCATGGGGACCATTTCTATAAAGTTTTGATGAATTCTGAACAGAAGTTTCAGAGAAAAAGTTTTTTTTTTATTTTTCACCTTTTGGGCCCCTTTTTGGTACCACGTAGCGCCCAATGTTCCGATCCGAATGTAACGAATTAATCTAAAAGAGATTGTCCTGAGGACCAAAGTTTCGTTGAATTCTGACCAGTAGTTTCAGGTTAGAAGATTTTTTTTGTATTTCACCATTAGGGCTCCATTTTTTGGTGATTTGCCGGTCCGTAGCGCCAAAAATATCAACCCGGTCAGAATTTCTTGAAAGAATCTGAGAGAGCATGTCCCAAGGATCATTTCTGTTAAATTTGGTGGCATTCTGCCCACTAGTAGTTTCAGATGAGAAAACTCTAAATGAGAAGTTTACGCACGGACGCAGGGACTAACGACGGACGACCCGTCACGACATGAGCTCCGTTGGACAGGTCCAGTGGAGCTTAAAACAACACTCGAAGTTGTATCTGTGATATACTGTTCTCTGATTGGCAATTCGCTTCAAGCGTGGTATTATTAAAAGTCTTTAGTTTCCCTTCGACAAAGCACGAATAATTATCTGCCCTGCGTTCAGGCTGATAAAACAGTGTAAACTGTTTGCCATGTGTACCCAGCTTTGCACGTGCACGTGAGTGCGAAGAGGGGTATAAATGGGAAACGGTTTGCACCATGTCGTCATCCTGAACACATAGACTATGAGCCAGTATACCTAATTCCCCCCCCCCCTCCCCAAGCCCCGGGGGAAGGGATTTTCGGGACCATTTTTTTTAAAGCCCAATGTCATGTTTTCTGAGTATATTCTGAAAACCTGGGGATTTTACGAATTATTGAGGTCAAAGGTCAGCAAGTGCACTTTTTTTTAAGAAAGAATAAATGAGCTGTATTTGAAATAGAATATTTTTTTATGTTTTCATGAAATCGAGCAGAAAATAGTTTTGGATGTATCGCTATATATTTTTTGCTGAGAAATTTCATTTTTAGGGTAAAGTTAAAACAAATTTTATGAAATCAAAATACTGAAATCTGTTTGTATATAGAGATTAAACCATGAACAATAGCCATTCTAGCCCAAAGCAGGATTTTTTTTTTTTAATTTTTTCCCATGAGATAAAACAATAATTTGCCCAAAGCTAATTTGTATCATTTGCCATTTGATTATTATTACATTTGTTGGTTTTAAAGCTTAGGTCAGCTAGTGCGTTCAAATGAGTATCTTATATTTATGTAGATAAATTGAAAGGAAAACCTACTTTTTTGTGAAGTTTCTGCAAATGAAATGCATTTCAAGGCAATTTTAACAACTCAAAATTATTGAAAGAATCGATTGTGATAGTTTTAAGGGAGTAAATTGCTAATTATAGATAGAACCAAAGAACTGAAATGATTGTAAATCTTTTTGCATATTTACGTCTTCAAGCATGGAAAATACGTTTTTCTACTCTTTAAATGGGAGCATTCCTTTTCCTTTCTTTTATATCTTGTATTCAATGTAAAAGTTCACATTGATGTCATATTGTGTACACTGCAGTTGTACTTCATGCTAGTTTATGTAAAGGTCTAAAAGCATTATTTATTGTAGTTATTTGAATAATGAAAGTATAGATGAAATGGGACAAAAGCTACATTTTTGTTTGCATAAAGCACATAACCACAGTTTCGTATTACTACAATGACTCATAGTCTTTTATATATTGGATTGTTTAAGCTTTAGCAAAAAAAGATTACTTTTTATAGATCGAAGCAATGAAAGCACTAGATGTCAAAGAAATTAAAGAAATAAATTTTTTGTCTCTAAAGAGCGTTAATTCCATACTACAATAGTTACCACTATTGTGTGCAGAAGGGGGCCATGGGGGTCATAGGCTTTCTTGAAAGTAAAATGGACTCCTTTCTTACCAACTCTTCCATCATTAATATAAGATACCTTGATTATTCACATTATTCCAACCTAATACTGGAAAATGTTATGTATTCAATTGATATTAACAGCGTTATATTTTCCAAACTTACGTCTGATCTACTCAATGCTTGTTCCTTTCTCACAACTACTTTTTGTATTTAAATAACCAAAGTACCACTTGAAGCCGAATAACCTGAAAATAACAATCCTGAACAAAATAAGAGATATTGGATTACCTCCCTTAAATTCACCCAAAACTCGTTCCTCTCACTCATTCTATCTTATTCCAAAATCATTCATAAATAATTCACCTTGTCAATTTCACCGATATTATTAACTGTAGCCTACCCGGCGCAGTAGATAAAATAAGTCATACATATATTTGGTCCTCTATTGTAAAAATATTTGTCTCCTCTTATATTTGAAAACTTCAAGTCAAGTCAAGTAACATTTAATAACAAAATACAATACAACAATATAACATAAGCTTTGGTGAGCTTTTGACACCGGCTTGAAGTACATAAAAGCAATACAAACCATAAGACAATCTGTTTGACAAATTAATTATACCAACGGTTGTAGTAGTACCTTGGTAGTACTTTAGACTGTACTTTGTTACAATATGAGCCAATTTTATCCATGCAGTTGCTTGTTCTCTACAAAATAATGCTTTTCCTCAATGTTTTGGCTATACCGCTATAGCTATGTTAGTCTTATGAGCTCAACTGCCTGTGCTCATAAATAGCTTCATTTTGATATGTAATATACCTAGACATACTGCTTTTTCTTGGCAAATGAAGTGCCCTTAAAATTTGGTCTCAAACACTTTACATGAACCTTTAAAAGTTGAAAAATAAAAGCAAAGCTATAACTGAAAATTCATAGAGGTTTTATTAGCTTAGAACCTAAGATACAGTCAATGCATCAAAATATTCTACTTATAACTTGCACATCTTGACTTTGGTGGTTACTGTTGTGTTCAATAATCAGTTTGAAAACTTGAAATAATGAGTTGCAGGAATAAGCATTACTTATGCTTTGTCTTAATTTGAAGAAATTTGACCGTAGAAATTTTTCGATAAGATATATTTAAATAGTAGCGGGGTAAACGTTTGGAACGATCTAGAAGAAATACCGAAGGACTCAAATCAAAAACTTGTCAAACCGAAAAAGAATGGTCCCTTTGTTCAAATAATTTCTTTTCAGGAGTGAAGACGCAAGTGTCAGAGGGACGCGAATTGTCGAGTCTCTGGAAGATACAGGCGGGTCACCAAGGGGTCAATTCTGAAATCTTTTGTTTTGTTTCATTTAATTTTACTGTTGTGTTCCAAAGGATGCAATAAAAAACGATGGATAAAGTTATCAATGCTTTATTCCCAGACATCCCGCATCTTGCATGTACCTTCAACATGTGACAATTCGCATGTGTTTCCCAACACCTTAGGGCGGACATGACGTAGCCTCCAAATAAACATTAGACTAGAAGCTTTGCTTTACTTAAGCATAGACTGGCATACATACACTACATCCCTTCCTTCTTCAGAATAAATCATGTACACAGAAGAACCAAGAGATGAAGAATAATAATTTTCAAAGTAAAATGAGTTCAGTAAATTCCTTGAAATTCTACAGTTATAATTGACCACAATTATCAACCTATTAAGTTTTAACCTTATTTTGTAAGCACATAATCTTTAAACCGAACTGGTGGTTTTTTCAATCTTACTGGTCGAGAAGGTCTTTCTACCTCACTGTTAATGCTCTCCGTCCAAGAATCATTAAGATTGGATTGAAATGGATCCAAACTTGATGTTTCTTGACCTGCTAATTCACTACTTCTTTCACTACTAAAATTTGACTGATTTGCAAATTTCTTTAAATGAGTAACATTTCTTTTATAATTAATACCCTGCTGAGACTGCACAACAACACTATTACCCAATTTGTCAATAACTGTATAAGGCTCATGTTCATACCTAGTGCTCAGTTTATTTTCCTTATTTTGACGCATTAAGACCTTGTCACCTTCTTGCAAATTGCACTCTTGTGCATTTCTCTTTTTGTCACAATATACTTTTCCTTTTTCTTTTTGCTCTGAATCTCTATCTCTAGCAATAAGATCTAAAACTGATGAATTGTACGTATCTAGACTAGGAATCTTTGTCCTTATTTCTCTACCAAATAATAATTTGGAAGGAGTAACACCTGTAACAGTATGAGGTGTACTGCGATACATCATGAGAAAAGTATTTAGATCGTCACGCCAATCTTTCTTTTGACTGTGGGCGATCCGAATCCTTTTCAAAATTGATCTATTTTGTCGTTCTACTTGCCCATTAGCTTGAGGCCATAATGGGGTGGAATGAAATTGCTTAATACCATTTTCTCTTGCAAAATTTCTGAAATGTTCACTGATGAACTGTGGACCATTATCAGTCTGCACAGATTCTGGAAATCCATGAATAGAAAATATTCTCAATAATGCTTTTGTAACACTTTCAGAACTAGTAGATTTCAAAATTATAATTTCTAGCCATCTACTATAATAATCACTTAAAACTAACAATGTTTCCCCAGACGGTAATGGACCTAGCAAATCTATACCTACATGTTGCCATGGTGATGATGGTAATTCTGTATAATGCATGGGTTCTGGTCTACTTTGCTCAGAAACAAGTTGACACCCCTGGCATGAATTACAGAATTTCTCAATACTCTTATCAATATTAGGCCACCAAACTTTAGTTCTGATTCTCTGTTTCATACTAACAATACCCGGATGGCCTTCATGAGCAAGTTCAAGGATTTGTTGTCGCAAACTGCGAGGAACCACTATTCTTGAACCTCTCAGGACTAACATCCCTATGCAACATAGTTCATTCTTTAATGGTAAATACTCTTTAAAAGCACATTTGAACCATTGACCGTCTAGCAAACGCTGTCTAATTTCTATCATTTCTATATCTTTCTCAGATTCTAATTCTATCTGTTTTGTAGTTAAAGCTACCGGAGTTGCCTCCCTTGCAATGAAATGAACATAATCCTCTGAATTGCTTGACAATGAAGTGCTTTCAGCTCTTTTGACCTTGGATAATAACCTTGACAATGGATCAGCTATGTTCTGGTCACCCGGCACATACTTTACTGTATAATCATAAGGCTGTAAGCGCAAAACCCACCTCTCAATGCGAGCAGAAGGTTTCGACCTAACAGAATATATGCACTCCAAAGGTTTATGATCAGTAAGAATCTGAAATTTCAAGCCATAGACATACATGTGAAATCTTTCACAACCCCAAACTATACCAAGAGCTTCTTTCTCTGTCTGAGAATACCGTTGCTCTACCTCAGTTAACACTCTACTTGCGTAACTTATTACACGAAAACCATCGCTCTGCTTTTGAATCAAAACTGCTGCTATTCCTACTGGACTAGCATCAGTAACAATTTGAGTTAATGCATTCTTGTCAAAATAACCCAAGCATTGTGTACTACTTAAACATTGTTTCAATTTTTCAAAGGACTCTTTTTCCTTTTCTCCCCATGAAAAAGGAACATTTTTCTTTGTAAGATTCCGGAGTGGTTCATTGATAGTAGCTAGATTCGGAATAAATCTTGCACTAAAATTGACCAATCCAAGGAAACTTTTCACTTCACTAGCATTTTTCGGTTCTTCTGCATCTTGAATTGCTTGAACTTTGACCTCAGCTGGTCCTATGCCTTTTTCAGACAAAACATGACCCATGAATACAATTTTATTCATTCTAAATTGACATTTATCTGGGTTCAAAGTAAAACCACAATCTCTCAACTTGCAAATCACTCTATGTAGCCTCTCATCATGCTCCTTCTCATTCTCTCCGTACACTACAATATCATCCATTATATTCTGTACTCCCTCACAATCCTGCAAAATAGAACTCAAAACTTTCTGATATAATTCAGATGCACAACTTACACCAAAAATAAGACGTTTGTAACGAAACAAACCCTTATGCGTGATAAAAGTTGTGATATCTCTAGACTCAGGGTGTAATTCTATTTGATGATAAGCCCATTTTATATCAATTTTACTAAACACACTGCTCTTATTCATATCTTGCAGAACTTCATCAATAGTAGGAATTACAAATCTTTCCCTAACAACAGCTTGATTTGCTACTCTCATATCAATACATAATCTAATATCTTTTTTCTTTGGCAGAATTACAACTGGTGATATCCAGGAACTAGGGCCATCTGTTTTCTCGATAATGTCAAGTTTCTCAAGTTCAATCAATTTTTTCTCCAAAGCGTCTCTTACCCCGAATGGAATTCTGCGTATTGGTTGCGCGACAGGTTTAACACTTTCATTAATGGGTATTTTCAATTGATAATTCTTTAATTTACCTACACCACTGAAACACTCAGGATATTTCTTAAAGATATAAGATTTGAAATCATTGACGGACGCGGATTCCACTGAATTCACTGATGAAATAGGACCAACGTGGAGTAAGTTCAACTTTGTCGCTGTATCATGACCTAAAAGTGTTTGTCCTTTCCCTTCGATCACTATGAACTCAGCATCGACCTCCTTATTTTGGAATCGTACCATGGTTTTAAATGTACCTGCAACAGGAAGTGGCGTTGAACTACCATAAGCATAAAGTAATTTGTCTTCTTTCTTTGAAGAGCAGGTGATTCCAGCCTTTTTCAGGAATTCCCATTGGTTCCGATCTGTAACGTTGCAGCTTGCTCCCGAATCGATCAATACATTAGATAATATGCCCCCGATCTGAATGTTTACTTTGACTCCATTTGAGTTAGAGTCAACTGAATTAATAATGAAACCGTGCATTGTCTCTGGTGCATCAACACTTCTGACTAATCTACCAGTGTTTGAATCTCGTAGTTTCTTTCGGCAACATCTCTCGAAATGATTAGCCCCTTTACAGTAGTTACATTCTTGACCCAATGCTCTACAGTTTTTGTCTTTAGATTTGTGACCTTCCTTTCCACAAGAATAACATTTCACGATGGGCGTTTTCTTAGATTTCTGTGGTTTCTTAGGCTTAAAAGTCACTTTGTTTACTACCGCCTGTTTATGTTCTGGCTTTACAACTGGTACAGTTTGTTCTATCTCTGTAGCCTGCATTTCGGACATTTCAATAGAACGTGCTATTTCTCTTACTTGTTGTAAAGTCAAACCCCTACCTTTTTCAAGTAATTTTCTTCTAAGATGGTGAGAAAGGCATTTTTCAATCACTTGATCCCTTATTTGCTCCATCTGCGCCTCTGCATTACCAAATTCACAAGTTTCGGCTTTACTTCGTAACCTTGTAATGAATTGTTCAACTGTCTCATTAGGGCCTTGGCACATACTCCTGAATACGTGGCGTTCATACGGAATGTTCACCTCTGGCGAGAAATATTTAGTCAAAGCATCCACTGTTTGTGCGTATACATTGTCCCCTTCACCGTCTGGAAGTGTGAAAAAAATATCCTGTACCTGAATTCCTCCTACGTGGAGCAATAATGCCTTCTTTTGATCATTATTCCTGATACCTTTTCCCCCAGCATAGATTTCAAACGATCTCAGCCATCTTCTCCATCTCGGACCCATGTTGGCTGTTTCTGTGCAATCAAAATTAATGATTGATGGAACATCATTCAGCGAAACTGCTGCCATTCTGTCCCCCGAGTTCGTTTGTTGATATCCTCGTCGCCAAAATGTTGTGTTCCAAAGGATGCAATAAAAAACGATGGATAAAGTTATCAATGCTTTATTCCCAGACATCCCGCATCTTGCATGTACCTTCAACATGTGACAATTCGCATGTGTTTCCCAACACCTTAGGGCGGACATGACGTAGCCTCCAAATAAACATTAGACTAGAAGCTTTGCTTTACTTAAGCATTGACTGGGGAACCTGTCTCAATCTATCGATTTTGAGACAGGTAAAATCTAATGTAAGCATGGATATCATTGGTCCGTTGTTTCCTTTCGTTTCATCGGCCATAATGCATTGATGATTCTGATTGGTCGTATTACATATGGGCGTGGCGTGTCGACAAATGCCGTGTACAAAACGATATAATAACGCAGACAGAATTAAGGGTTTGTTGCAGTTAGATACCCGATTTCAATATATAGATGAAAGAGACCGCGGTTTATGAATCGCGTGTCATGAATATTCAGCGTTGAAACATCTGGGCTCCCTTCTTTCCGTTACATGTATAAGATAAATATTCAAATTCTCTCTTTCTCTTAACTCTATTTTATTAAAATGATTCCCCAGTTTTTTTTAATTTTATTACATTTTCGATGGGCCACTTAAATCACGCAAGTATATAAGAATAAAACTGTAGTTGCGCGGCTTTGGTAGCACATCGACGATTAATTATCCAAATTATTTTCTTATGAAAACTGAGCGGTATTTGCACACTGAGAGAAATCTTCACTATCTTAGTCATCTTACATATCAATTTTAATGTTTTTGCATTAGAAAAAAATGGAACCTGAACCTTATGACAGAATACATACTTTAATTGCACGTTTAAACGAACATGAAGATTTTTTTTTTTTTGTAAATAAAGTGTTGACTCCTTTCACTTAGTCTATCGCGTCTCGCGCTGTCTGGTAAGTGATTATGAATTTCCCTATATCGCAACATGAGCAACAAGCAGAAATTTGTGGAATTTCCCGAAAATTCCATTAATTTTCCGGGTCTGAGTACTCTCATTTTTCGACAGTCAGTGAAAAACTCTTTGATGTCACGATGCGTCTGAAATATGTTGTTATTTAAAGATTTAATTTACAAAAATAGCTCTTATTTTTTATATATATTTTTTTTTTTTTTGAAGTATAGAATTTTTATGATTGTTCCTTCTGTGAAAGCCACTGATTTCGCAATTCAAATTGCTAAAATAATCACGAAAGATCGATGAATATTAATAGAGAAATAAATAAACAATACATACTTGTCGAGAAAATAAACAATGTCATGCCGTATAAAAGTAACGTTAGATAAGTAGATAAGTGTTTGTCGGAAGAAATAACAAGAAAAAGACTTTGTTTGGTTTATTTGTAAAAATGTTAAATGGCGAAGCGTGATAAAGTTTTGTATTTATGAAAATCTTATGCTTTACATGCAAAATTTCGGTGCTTTTTAACCACAAACATTTCATTCGGAAATAGAAGAAAAAACTCTTTCAGGTTACCGAATGCGGGTAACATAAAAATATTCAATCAGTGTTCTAAACGTTTCCGTTGCAAACGAATGCCACATTATAAAGATGTGTGTAAATATAAGTTTTTCTGAGCATTAACTTTATCATATTTAATTTTTTTCTCGTCAATGAGTCATTTCCTTCCCATCTTCACGAGTCAAGGGATATCAAACCATACGGTAAGTAAATTGTCCATAACCCTCGGTTCGACAAGATATTTTCTTTCAATAAACTCCGCCCATCTTTGCGCATGCGCACTTGTTACCATGCAGAAACCTGCATGGTAAAAATTAGGTTTTTCCTGTCCCAGTATCGGAGGGTAGCGTAGATTGGGACAGGTTAACCAGTCTATACTTAAGCATAGACTGGCATACATACACTACATTTACTACTATATTTCAACCAAGAAATCACAGCAAAAGAAAAGGAATATTGGATCCCCCTTCGTCCGTAAATAACGAGCTGTGATTAGCTTAATTACACAACAGCAAATATCTGATTTTCCGACAACGTTACCAACGTCATGTACTAAGCCTGGCACCGCATTCTAATAACTATTTTCTGTTTGTTTGTGTTGGCAATATACATCGTTCAACCGTTTCGGATTTTGGAAAATTTAAGCATGTAGAATGCCCCGTTAATATGCATATAATTTCTTTGAATAAAGATGTATCAATAATAATTTTAAACTAACCTAATCCGGATAATATTTTAACAACGTCCTTTCCTCGGGTTTCTCTGAAACTATTTTCCTTTACTTCACAGAGATGAGAATTGGGACACACTCGTTAAGAATACGTCGTTGAATAGCAATCGCACAGTTGGCCAACGTACAGTTTCGAAAATCGGAAGCTGCGGTGACTGTATGTCGCTTACCAGTTTGCTGCGGTTTAAAACTTTAATTAAATTATAATTGTGTTAAAACGACTGGACAGACCCAACAGGAACATCTCTTAAAAGAAAGGCGAGACATTTTTCCTTAAGTTTATGGTACGATCACGACATCAAATGCGTTTGTTTTTATACAATTGAGACCAATTACTGGCGTTTGCACTCGGCGTCCACATTCACTGCTTGTTATTCACTGCATGTTCTTCGCCTTGTTTTCAAATAGCATCAGTTCGTTCTCTGATTGTTCTCGATAAGAAAATATCGTTTACCATCAAGAACATATTACCATGCGATGGATCCGTGTTTTTAAAATGAAAATAAACAAGATTTTATCCAAGCACCCCGAACAGATTCACTGTAAGATTAGCTGCATGGATTCATTTTTAGCTAGCAAAGCTTCAGATTTGCTGGCTTTAGCTAACATACAAAATTTTGAGGAAGCCTCAAAGTGCAAATGAGTTCAAACTGCCCTCGGCAGCTTAACCACTAAATCAGTGAATGCTTTAGCCATAAAAAGTAGTTCACTCGTAATGTTGCATAACGATTCAAGGAAATCGTCCTGTTTTTTGCCCCCGGACGTTTTACGAATTTACCTAATAAGGTATTTAAAGTAAGTCAACACGCGCAAAAAATCGATAATCAAGGCGAACAAACATATTTTAGCTGACCAAAACAAGTCATGTGTAACGCGCGGGGTGTAAGACTGTCGCTGAAACTACCAGTCTTTGATTACGCAATCTTGTCGAGTTAGGGAAGCGTCATTACCGCTTCTGTCATTACCTTTCTTTGTCGGATGCAGATGGCGAGGAACATTTGATTGGCCCATTGAAACAAATGAAATTCAAATCAGGGAATTATTCGTAAGATCAAACGTAATTTATACAGCTCCGACTGATAAAATTTCGTAATATCCCTTTCTAAAAGTCTTAGAATAGATCTACGGGCATTTTATCCGAAGTGTAAATAGACGCTACCGGAAAACATTTCCGAAAGGTAAATCGACTATCTTCGTTTATAAACGGCATTTTCAGAGAACATCGGGAAATCCCAATGACGTCATATATAGTGCCTGCAAAAAACATGTCTGACGAGGGATTTGAAATGAGGAGGTATTCTTGTCTTCTGTTATTCGGATAATTCTGCGTAATTTTCGATAAGTTTAGAACATTTATTTGCACACTACATAGTACATTCGTCACCCTTGGAACGACAGTGCGATAACAATAAAGCTGCATTAATCATTAGTTTCCGTAATATCACCGAATGCCAAAACATCGTAACTAAAATTTGAGTAAGCCGCATTTCCTAGGCCCAACGCGCAAGATACATCTAAGGACCGATTCCAATATTATTTAATGAAGGATAATAGATGATTTAGAACCAAAGCTCGTACCTATAGCTTCAAGTTAAAGCTTGAGGTCTTACGCTTGGAAGTCGTTTACTAGTATTCTTTAAAAAAAACTACCCAGAATGGTGGACTTTTGGAGCAAAATATAAACTTATTTTTAATAAGGAAACAAGCATTTACAAAGTGTGCAACAAAAGGAAGGTGTGTGTGTGGGGGGGGGGGGGGGTAAATTCCTTACTTTGAAAAAAAATTCCTGAATTCCAACATGGAATTACAAAAATTTCTAACTTTTGACCCTTATTGAGAGCACTGTATGTCTTAAGTTTCACCCCCTTCCAGTCATACTTTAAGCTCGTAAGGGCAAATCGGCCTTATGGTGAGCTGTGTGATCATTAGATATCCCTCGTAGGTCGTTCGTCAGCAACTCTCTTTAGTGTTTATATCATAAGGGGGAGAGGTTGTTCTCCGAAGGTCAAGTCGATTTCAACACCTATAGGGGATAAAGAGGGGTCGCATGGGGAACATAAATTGTATGGTATAGGTATAAATTATTATAATTATTATTCTATTTGTTCAGATAAAAGATCGAACATTTATTGTGGTAAGTTAGGCGGTATCAAAGAAATAAATCGTTGTTATATATCGTCGTTATAATTGCATCAGCAATGAGTTAGGATAATTTTTCTTTCGAACCATTTAACAGTATAGTCCAAAACGCGAAAGTTCAAGTAGAGTTAATAACGAATAGTAAAGGAGGACAGACTTTAGCTCTTCATGGATACATTTATAGAGTTAATAGAAGAAATATTGACAAAGTCTTCTGGAAATGTGCAATTTTTGGCTGTGAGGAATTGAGTAGAAAAGAAAAATCGCCTGAACAGGTTTTTGAAGAATCTGTCATAATCAATAACCATAAAGTGCTCCGCGTTAAAGGCAAAGTTCGCAGAAGAACTCAAAGAACTGAGCTACGACGATTGAGATGAATAATGTATTAGCCTATTCACGGACCCTAAATATACAGTATATATTTAGAGTCCATGGCCTATTCCTTTTCTATCAGTGCTTTGATACATAACGAATAATGGCCAAACAAAATATACCAATCCAATGACGAGCAATCAAATATAATAAATCAAAAGTATTTTAGATATAATTTTTGCGAAAACAATATGAGAAAAGTAGAAAAACGAAATAGTTATTTTTTCATACTATTTTCATTTTGGATTTTGCTGTGAAATTGATTAAGATAAAACCTAGCTTGACATTATGTATAAATTCCATGAAGAGAGAGTGTATTTAATTTGATATATTTATAATTTACATTTGGGGAAAATGGGGAAAGATTCTACAATTGAAAATATTTAAAGTCTTGAATAAAAGGGCGTCTTCCTTTTCCATTAGTTTTACATTTGCCTAAGTAATCATTTTAAATTTGTTTCAATGTTTCATATGGGCATTTAAGAATGGTCAAGACTTGAATAGAAAAGATTTTTAAATGATACAAAGGATGAGATATAATATTTTCTTTCCATTTATCAAATTTTAATAGTCATTAAACGTCTTTTTTTAAAAAATCCCTAATCAGTAATTTCTTCGACGTTCCTCTATTTGTACCCCAATTTTCCCGATATGGAAAGGTTCGACTCGACGTTCAGAAAATTAACCCATAGGGGTGACAATTCATGAATATTGGATAGCAATATTTGCATGTCATTAAGATGAAAAGTATGAAATAAATTTGAAATATTCCATATGAATACACGACGAAAGGATACCTTTCTTTGTTTACATTCTTAGGGCAATACATTTAGCGCATTTATGATGAAACTTGTTTAGTATGTGAGTAAAAGTGATAAACCTACTGAAAGAGCAAATTTCATCTCAAAATGCAAACGTAGGGAAAGAAAATTTGGCTCGCCCGTGATGAACAATGACCAGAATACTTTTTATGTAAGAAAGCGGACTCAACAGAAAATGAGATTATTTGAGCAGAAAAAAAGGAAAGAAAAATCAGGTTGTATGAGAAATATTTCACACTCACGGTTGTACAGTGTATTGGAATGAGGATTTCCAAGAATGTCACAAGTGTGCAAAGTATTGTCTTAGCTTGACCAGAATTTTCACTATGTACACCAAACTGTACGGTCACTTAAAATATCTATTTCAAATAAGAACTCATTCGAAAGTATGCTTTTTAACTCCTCGCTTTATTTTAACCCTGATATTGTATCATAATATTTTTTTTAAAAAAAGATTACTAAAATATCTATGCTTTCAGTACTTTCAGAACTTTGATTTAACTGCATAATTAGATTTTCCCCATATTCACGTTTTAGTATTTACATTACATTAATAATGCTCTGTTTTGATTACTGAGAAGTGTTATTATCATTTGAGTGTCTTTTGTGCAGATCAATGAAAATCCGATAACGTGTTTAATCAGTATAACTTCCTTGCAAAACTAAACATATCCATTCATTCAAGTCCCATTACGCCTGGCTTACATTTGGCTCATAGAGCCCATCTAGCACACGTAACATCGCAGTGACCCTTAAAAGTACAATTAGCATGCGGCTTTCTATAGTATCCATGAATTGTAAACTGATATACAAGATATAAAGACTCCCAAGGGCGTAGGACACCCCTTTAACGAATAACACGATTTCCGATCGGGCATCACGCGATGTGTATCGGTCTATATAATGTCTTAAACTGATCTCTCTGGGACCTCTCGATGACCTCGCGAAATTTGTACGACATTCCCTGGGTGCAATCGCAGAATTGGCACCTCATGGAATTTTATGATAGGTTTGTGAAAAATAGTGCGAGCACCGCACGGTTTTGAGAACACAAGCCATTATAAAATAACCTGTTACAATGCCTAAAATATATATATAAAAAATCGCAGACTGTGAGATTGCAGAGCTACTGTGGCTTCTTGATTTGGTATGCTTCTTCTCTTCTGTCTATAATTTCTGCTTTTTGATGCATTTCATAAACCAAAAGTTTTTTTTTCATTTTAGATACGTTTATCTTTTCGATTAATGGTTGGCTATGTATATAGTATCCTTAATCTTTAACTACATATGGCATAGCATGATGGGTTTACGTGTACTAAAGTATAGACTTCTGCAAGAATGTTCTCAAAGAACTTTTTCTTGTTCGGATGTTGCAGTCTATCATCTGTTGGATATTGAACAAGCAAGTTTGTACTATTTACAACTGTACTTTTATAATGGTGCTCGTTTTTCAGTATCGAGATAAATCTGAAAATAGAAGTTAAACAAAAATTTGATATATTTGTTGACTCAAATTCCACCAAAAATGCCTACAATTTTCTACATGAAATATTAAATCTATCAGATGAACAACAGAAAAGAAGCACCATTCGTAAATGCGTAAAACTATATGTTCAGACGCACATGGAAATCCTTACAAAATCTATCAAACGAACATGTGTTTAAAATATAAATACAAATATATACATTAACATACATGCGCACATACACATATAAACATATATACAAACATGCATGTGCTGAAAAACATTTATTGATATAAACATGAATGAGAGGTGTCTAACTCCCCTTCTTCTTATTCTTCCCAAAAAGTACGGGGCTCCACTAGAGCACCAATGCACTGTGAAACTGTACAAGGTCGGCGTGAGGCAAAAACAAAGTGCAGTTAAAAACGGATAAGATGGTCTGGGCTGGGAGCTTGTTCCATAGGCGAATGGCTACTGGGAAGAAGGTGTTCCTATACAGGCCTGTGCGGCAAAATGGTATGAGGTAGCTCACTTTTTTACCTCGCTGTAGGGTGACTGTAGCCGGATGTGGTAACCATTACCATTCAGTAGTGTTGAAAATATTAAGGAAAAAGAAGAAATTGCTTGTCAGAAGCAATTTCTTCTTTTTCCACAATAATTTCTCAACCATAAAATCACAGACACGGAAAAAACAGGAATTACACAGCAAATTGTTAAGCACCTATTTCTTAACCCTTATACACATTCCTATAGCTAACAAAAACTCTGCTAATGTCTTATCTTTTTTAACGCAGTGTTCTCAGTTTTTTTCTGGTGCGCGTCTAGGTTTCGACCCGATCTGTTGCCCCTGTTCAATTCTTAAAAGGTCGGCCTCAACCATGGCGGCGTCCTTTTGTAGGCAGTCGATAACAGTCCATACGGATGGGTGCTTGTGGCCAACCAAGTTCCGGAATCCATTGTTCGCAAATGTTGTTGGTTCTTGCGGTACCAGATAGTGTGGCCTCGTGGACATTCCATGTGTCTGGGCTGAAACAGTGGTTTTGTACGCCTGAACCGTATGGTGCCAGCTGGTGTTAGAACTGTCCTACAAAATACAAAAGAGAGAATTAATCAGACCTGCAAAAAGTTTAAATGATATAAAAATTCTAAAATCGTACAAAAATACCTTGTTTGTATAGTAATTTTAGCCACGATCCTGAGTTGTTTGACTCAATGAATAATCCACGAGACCTTAACGTTCGATTACCGAGACATATAAATAATAAATTTCTGTAAATGGTCGCAAGAATTAGTTTTTAGCTCGGCTGTTTTCGGAGAAAACCCGAGGTATTGCTATAGCCTCCGTGTCATTGTCGTCATTGTCGTCGTCGTTGTCGTCGTCGTGCGAAAACTTTGACATTTTTAGGGGTTTTGTCTGGAGGGGATTTTGTCCTCGAATCGCTGGATGTAGGTACTGGTCTGCTGGTTTATCTATAAGATGTTCGACAATCCTATACATCATTACTGCTCTAGCGTCAGTACGTCGCTGTTGGAGAGTAGGCCAGCCTAGAGTGGCAATCTGACTAGTACTGCTAGTTGTCCTATAATCACCTTTCGCGAACCTGGCTACTCTTCTCTGTACTGCTTTAACCCTTTGCTGTTTAATCCCTGCCTTTTACGTGCCTATGATTTTATGATTAAGAAAACATTGTGAAAAAAGAAGAAATTGCTTCTGACAAGCAATTTTTTCTTTTTCCACACTATTTTCTACCCTACTGAATGGTTATTTTTCAAATTAAATCCACTTGAAATTTTCGTCTGCAAAACCTTTGAATTTGGACAGGTCCAAAATTTTGTAAAACGGGAAAGGGTTAAACTTGGCAATGTTGGACTCAGTGTACGGGTCCCAGACAGGTGCAGCGTTTTCTAGGATAAGATGTACCAGCGTCTTGTAACATTAGGCCTTAACATCCTGGGAGTCAGAAATGCGAGAGAGTTGTAGGCTTTCTTGGTTATGTTGTCTACATGCTTGTTCCAGAGAAGCTTCTCATGAAGGGTGACCTCAAGGTATTTACCATCTGTAACATTTTTAAACTGATGGCCATGCAACGAGTATGTTCGTTTGATGGGGTTTCGCTTCCTGGAAAGGTGGGTGGTCTCGCGGAGGCTACTCTTTCTGGCATGTCATTGATATAAATAAGGAAGAGTAGATGGCCGAGGACAGCGCCATACGGGACGCCAGTTGTGACAGGGGCGGAATCGGGTTTGTGGCCTTCGACAACGACTTCTTGGCTGCAGTTACTGAGGAACCTCTCTATCCATTAGGTTGCTCCGTATGCCATAATGGTCCAGTCTTTTATGGGGGACCTTGTCGAAGACTTTGCTAAAGTCCAGGAGCACAGCATCTATCTGGTCACCATCATTCATACCGTGGAGGCGGTGTCTTGGATCGTAAGGACCAGCTGACTTTCGCAAGACCGTCTCTTTCTAAAGCCGTGTTGACTGTCAGTAATGATCTAATGCTCATCGAGGTGTATTATAACTTGGCTGTGGACAATATGCTCAATTGTTTTGCAGCAAATGGATGTAAGAGATATTGGTTTGCAGTTTGCCGATGAAGTTCGGTCTCCCTTCTTAAATATGCGGCTGACGAGTGACGAGAGAACGTGTTTCCAGTCATCTGGGACTTTACTTTGGGCTAGGGATGCTTGGAACAAAAGGGTCAGGGCTGGCGAGATCTCATTGGCAAAGTCTTTAGAGAAATCTTAGTGGCAGGTCGTCTGATTTTGAGGAAGCCTCAAAGTGCAAATGAGTTCAAACTGCCCTCGGCAGCTTAACCACTAAATCAGTGAATGCTTTAGCCATAAAAAGTAGTTCACTCGTAATGTTGCATAACGATTCAAGGAAATCGTCCTGTTTTTTGCCCCCGGACGTTTTACGAATTTACCTAATAAGGTATTTAAAGTAAGTCAACACGCGCAAAAAATCGATAATCAAGGCGAACAAACATATTTTAGCTGACCAAAACAAGTCATGTGTAACGCGCGGGGTGTAAGACTGTCGCTGAAACTACCAGTCTTTGATTACGCAATCTTGTCGAGTTAGGGAAGCGTCATTACCGCTTCTGTCATTACCTTTCTTTGTCGGATGCAGATGGCGAGGAACGTTTGATTGGCCCATTGAAACAAATGAAATTCAAATCAGGGAATTATTCGTAAGATCAAACGTAATTTATACAGCTCCGACCGATAAAATTTCGTAATATCCCTTTCTAAAAGTCTTAGAATAGATCTACGGGCATTTTATCCGAAGTGTAAATAGACGCTACCGGAAAACATTTCCGAAAGGTAAATCGACTATCTTCGTTTATAAACGGCATTTTCAGAGAACATCGGGAAATCCCAATGACGTCATATAAAGTGCCTGCAAAAAACATGTCTGACGAGGGATTTGAAATGAGGAGGTATTCTTGTCTTCTGTTATTCGGATAATTCTGCGTAATTTTCGATAAGTTTAGAACATTTATTTGCACACTACATAGTACATTCGTCACCCTTGGAACGACAGTGCGATAACAATAAAGCTGCATTAATCATTAGTTTCCGTAATATCACCGAATGCCAAAACATCGTAACTAAAATTTGAGTAAGCCGCATTTCCTAGGCCCAACGCGCAAGATACATCTAAGGACCGATTCCAATATTATTTAATGAAGGATAATAGATGATTTAGAACCAAAGCTCGTACCTATAGCTTCAAGTTAAAGCTTGAGGTCTTACGCTTGGAAGTCGTTTACTAGTATTCTTTAAAAAAAAACTACCCAGAATGGTGGACTTTTGGAGCAAAATATAAACTTATTTTTAATAAGGAAACAAGCATTTACAAAGTGTGCAACAAAAGGAAGGTGTGTGTGGGGGGGGGGGGTAAATTCCTTACTTTGAAAAAAAATTCCTGAATTCCAACATGGAATTACAAAAATTTCTAACTTTTTACCCTTATTGAGAGCACTGTATGTCTTAAGTTTCACCCCCTTCCAGTCATACTTTAAGCTCGTAAGGGCAAATCGGCCTTATGGTGAGCTGTGTGATCATTAGATATCCCTCGTAGGTCGTTCGTCAGCAACTCTCTTTAGTGTTTATATCATAAGGGGGGGAGGTTGTTCTCCGAAGGTCAAGTCGATTTCAACACCTATAGGGGATAAAGAGGGGTCGCATGGGGAACATAAATTGTATGGTATAGGTATAAATTATTATAATTATTATTCTATTTGTTCAGATAAAAGATCGAACATTTATTGTGGTAAGTTAGGCGGTATCAAAGAAATAAATCGTTGTTATATATCGTCGTTATAATTGCATCAGCAATGAGTTAGGATAATTTTTCTTTCGAACCATTTAACAATATAGTCCAAAACGCGAAAGTTCAAGTAGAGTTAATAACGAATAGTAAAGGAGGACAGACTTTAGCTCTTCATGGATACATTTATAGAGTTAATAGAAGAAATATTGACAAAGTCTTCTGGAAATGTGCAATTTTTGGCTGTGAGGAATTGAGTAGAAAAGAAAAATCGCCTGAACAGGCTTTTGAAGAATCTGTCATAATCAATAACCATAAAGTGCTCCGCGTTAAAGGCAAAGTTCGCAGAAGAACTCAAAGAACTGAGCTACGACGATTGAGATGAATAATGTATTAGCCTATTCACGGACCCTAAATATACAGTATATATTTAGAGTCCATGGCCTATTCCTTTTCTATCAGTGCTTTGATACATAACGAATAATGGCCAAACAAAATATACCAATCCAATGACGAGCAATCAAATATAATAAATCAAAAGTATTTTAGATATAATTTTTGCGAAAACAATATGAGAAAAGTAGAAAAACGAAATAGTTATTTTTTCATACTATTTTCATTTTGGATTTTGCTGTGAAATTGATTAAGATAAAACCTAGCTTGACATTATGTATAAATTCCATGAAGAGAGAGTGTATTTAATTTGATATATTTATAATTTACATTTGGGGAAAATGGGGAAAGATTCTACAATTGAAAATATTTAAAGTCTTGAATAAAAGGGCGTCTTCCTTTTCCATTAGTTTTACATTTGCCTAAGTAATCATTTTAAATTTGTTTCAATGTTTCATATGGGCATTTAAGAATGGTCAAGACTTGAATAGAAAAGATTTTTAAATGATACAAAGGATGAGATATAATATTTTCTTTCCATTTATCAAATTTTAATAGTCATTAAACGTCTTTTTTTAAAAAATCCCTAATCAGTAATTTCTTCGACGTTCCTCTATTTGTACCCCAATTTTCCCGATATGGAAAGGTTCGACTCGACGTTCAGAAAATTAACCCATAGGGGTGACAATTCATGAATATTGGATAGCAATATTTGCATGTCATTAAGATGAAAAGTATGAAATAAATTTGAAATATTCCATATGAATACACGACGAAAGGATACCTTTCTTTGTTTACATTCTTAGGGCAATACATTTAGCGCATTTATGATGAAACTTGTTTAGTATGTGAGTAAAAGTGATAAACCTACTGAAAGAGCAAATTTCATCTCAAAATGCAAACGTAGGGAAAGAAAATTTGGCTCGCCCGTGATGAACAATGACCAGAATACTTTTTATGTAAGAAAGCGGACTCAACAGAAAATGAGATTATTTGAGCAGAAAAAAAGGAAAGAAAAATCAGGATGTATGAGAAATATTTCACACTCACGGTTGTACAGTGTATTGGAATGAGGATTTCCAAGAATGTCACAAGTGTGCAAAGTATTGTCTTAGCTTGACCAGAATTTTCACTATGTACACCAAACTGTACGGTCACTTAAAATATCTATTTCAAATAAGAACTCATTCGAAAGTATGCTTTTTAACGCCTCGCTTTATTTTAACCCTGATATTGTATCATAATATTTTTTTAAAAAAAAGATTACCAAAATATCTTTGCTTTCAGTACTTTCAGAACTTTGATTTAACTGCATAATTAGATTTTCCCCATATTCACGTTTTAGTATTTACATTACATTAATAATGCTCTGTTTTGATTACTGAGAAGTGTTATTATCATTTGAGTGTCTTTTGTGCAGATCAATGAAAATCCGATAACGTGTTTAATCAGTATAACTTCCTTGCAAAACTAAACATATCCATTCATTCAAGTCCCATTACGCCTGGCTTACATTTGGCTCATAGAGCCCATCTAGCACACGTAACATCGCAGTGACCCTTAAAAGTACAATTAGCATGCGGCTTTCTATAGTATCCATGAATTGTAAACTGATATACAAGATATAAAGACTCCCAAGGGCGTAGGACACCCCTTTAACGAATAACACGATTTCCGATCGGGCATCACGCGATGTGTATCGGTCTATATAATGTCTTAAACTGATCTCTCTGGGACCTCTCGATGACCTCGCGAAATTTGTACGACATTCCCTGGGTGCAATCGCAGAATTGGCACCTCATGGAATTTTATGATAGGTTTGTGAAAAATAGTGCGAGCACCGCACGGTTTTGAGAACACAAGCCATTATAAAATAACCTGTTACAATGCCTAAAATATATATATAAAAAATCGCAGACTGTGAGATTGCAGAGCTACTGTGGCTTCTTGATTTGGTATGCTTCTTCTCTTCTGTCTATAATTTCTGCTTTTTGATGCATTTCATAAACCAAAAGTTTTTTTTTTTTCATTTTGGATACGTTTATCTTTTCGATTAATGGTTGGCTATGTATATAGTATCCTTAATCTTTAACTACATATGGCATAGCATGATGGGTTTACGTGTACTAAAGTATAGACTTCTGCAAGAATGTTCTCAAAGAACTTTTTCTTGTTCGGATGTTGCAGTCTATCATCTGTTGGATATTGAACAAGCAAGTTTGTACTATTTACACCTGTACTTTTATAATGCTGCTCGTTTTACAGTATCGAGATAAATCTGAAAATAGAAGTTAAAAAAAAAAATTGATATATTTGTTGACTCAAATTCCACCAAAAATGCCTACAATTTTCTACATGAAATATTAAATCTATCAGATGAACAACAGAAAAGAAGCACCATTCGTAAATGCGTAAAACTATATGTTCAGACGCACATTGAAATCCTTACAAAATCTATCAAACGAACATGTGTTTAAAATATAAATACAAATATATACATTAACATACATGCGCACATACACATATAAACATATATACAAACATGCATGTGCTGAAAAACATTTATTGATATAAACATGAATGAGAGGTGTCTAACTCCCCTTCTTCTTATTCTTCCCAAAAAGTACGGGGCTCCACTAGAGCACCAATGCACTGTGAAACTGTACAAGGTCGGCGTGAGGCAAAAACAAAGTGCAGTTAAAAACGGATAAGATGGTCTGGGCTGGGAGCTTGTTCCATAGGCGAATGGCTACTGGGAAGAAGGTGTTCCTATACAGGCCTGTGCGGCAAAATGGTATGAGGTAGCTCACTTTTTTACCTCGCTGTAGGGTGACTGTAGCCGGATGTGGTAACCATTACCATTCAGTAGTGTTGAAAATATTAAGGAAAAAGAAGAAATTGCTTGTCAGAAGCAATTTCTTCTTTTTCCACAATAATTTCTCAACCATAAAATCACAGACACGGAAAAAACAGGAATTACACAGCAAATTGTTAAGCACCTATTTCTTAACCCTTATACACATTCCTATAGCTAACAAAAACTCTGCTAATGTCTTATCTTTTTTAACGCAGTGTTCTCAGTTTTTTTCTGGTGCGCGTCTAGGTTTCGACCCGATCTGTTGCCCCTGTTCAAATCTTAAAAGGTCGGCCTCAACCATGGCGGCGTCCTTTTGTAGGCAGTCGATAACAGTCCATACGGATGGGTGCTTGTGGCCAACCAAGTTCCGGAATCCATTGTTCGCAAATGTTGTTGGTTCTTGCGGTACCAGATAGTGTGGCCTCGTGGACATTCCATGTGTCTGGGCTGAAACAGTGGTTTTGTACGCCTGAACCGTATGGTGCCAGCTGGTGTTAGAACTGTCCTACAAAATACAAAAGAGAGAATTAATCAGACCTGCAAAAAGTTTTAATGATATAAAAATTCTAAAATCGTACAAAAATACCTTGTTTGTATAGTAATTTTAGCCACGATCCTGAGTTGTTTGACTCAATGAATAATCCACGAGACCTTAACGTTCGATTACCGAGACATATAAATAATAAATTTCTGTAAATGGTCGCAAGAATTAGTTTTTAGCTCGGCTGTTTTCGGAGAAAACCCGAGGTATTGCTATAGCCTCCGTGTCATTGTCGTCATTGTCGTCGTCGTTGTCGTCGTCGTGCGAAAACTTTGACATTTTTAGGGGTTTTGTCTGGAGGGGATTTTGTCCTCGAATCGCTGGATGTAGGTACTGGTCTGCTGGTTTATCTATAAGATGTTCGACAATCCTATACATCATTACTGCTCTAGCGTCAGTACGTCGCTGTTGGAGAGTAGGCCAGCCTAGAGTGGCAATCTGACTAGTACTGCTAGTTGTCCTATAATCACCTTTCGCGAACCTGGCTACTCTTCTCTGTACTGCTTTAACCCTTTGCTGTTTAATCCCTGCCTTTTACGTGCCTATGATTTTATGATTAAGAAAACATTGTGAAAAAAGAAGAAATTGCTTCTGACAAGCAATTTCTTCTTTTTCCACACTATTTTCTACCCTACTGAATGGTTATTTTTCAAATTAAATCCACTTGAAATTTTCGTCTGCAAAACCTTTGAATTTGGACAGGTCCAAAATTTTGTAAAACGGGAAAGGGTTAAACTTGGCAATGTTGGACTCAGTGTACGGGTCCCAGACAGGTGCAGCGTTTTCTAGGATAAGATGTACCAGCGTCTTGTAACATTAGGCCTTAACATCCTGGGAGTCAGAAATGCGAGAGAGTTGTAGGCTTTCTTGGTTATGTTGTCTACATGCTTGTTCCAGAGAAGCTTCTCATGAAGGGTGACCTCAAGGTATTTACCATCTGTAACATTTTTAAACTGATGGCCATGCAACGAGTATGTTCGTTTGATGGGGTTTCGCTTCCTGGAAAGGTGGGTGGTCTCGCGGAGGCTACTCTTTCTGGCATGTCATTGATATAAATAAGGAAGAGTAGATGGCCGAGGACAGCGCCATACGGGACGCCAGTTGTGACAGGGGCGGAATCGGGTTTGTGGCCTTCGACAACGACTTCTTGGCTGCAGTTACTGAGGAACCTCTCTATCCATTAGGTTGCTCCGTATGCCATAATGGTCCAGTCTTTTATGGGGGACCTTGTCGAAGACTTTGCTAAAGTCCAGGAGCACAGCATCTATCTGGTCACCATCATTCATACCGTGGAGGCGGTGTCTTGGATCGTAAGGACCAGCTGACTTTCGCAAGACCGTCTCTTTCTAAAGCCGTGTTGACTGTCAGTGATGATCTAATGCTCATCGAGGTGTGTTATAACTTGGCTGTGGACAATATGCTCAATTGTTTTGCAGCAAATGGATGTAAGAGATATTGGTTTGCAGTTTGCCGATGAAGTTCGGTCTCCCTTCTTAAATATGCGGCTGACGAGTGACGAGAGAACGTGTTTCCAGTCATCTGGGACTTAACTTTGGGCTAGGGATGCTTGGAACAAAAGGGTCAGGGCTGGCGAGATCTCATTGGCAAAGTCTTTAGAGAAATCTTAGTGGCAGGTCGTCTGATTTTGAGGAAGCCTCAAAGTGCAAATGAGTTCAAACTGCCCTCGGCAGCTTAACCACTAAATCAGTGAATGCTTTAGCCATAAAAAGTAGTTCACTCGTAATGTTGCATAACGATTCAAGGAAATCGTCCTGTTTTTTGCCCCCGGACGTTTTACGAATTTACCTAATAAGGTATTTAAAGTAAGTCAACACGCGCAAAAAATCGATAATCAAGGCGAACAAACATATTTTAGCTGACCAAAACAAGTCATGTGTAACGCGCGGGGTGTAAGACTGTCGCTGAAACTACCAGTCTTTGATTACGCAATCTTGTCGAGTTAGGGAAGCGTCATTACCGCTTCTGTCATTACCTTTCTTTGTCGGATGCAGATGGCGAGGAACGTTTGATTGGCCCATTGAAACAAATGAAATTCAAATCAGGGAATTATTCGTAAGATCAAACGTAATTTATACAGCTCCGACCGATAAAATTTCGTAATATCCCTTTCTAAAAGTCTTAGAATAGATCTACGGGCATTTTATCCGAAGTGTAAATAGACGCTACCGGAAAACATTTCCGAAAGGTAAATCGACTATCTTCGTTTATAAACGGCATTTTCAGAGAACATCGGGAAATCCCAATGACGTCATATAAAGTGCCTGCAAAAAACATGTCTGACGAGGGATTTGAAATGAGGAGGTATTCTTGTCTTCTGTTATTCGGATAATTCTGCGTAATTTTCGATAAGTTTAGAACATTTATTTGCACACTACATAGTACATTCGTCACCCTTGGAACGACAGTGCGATAACAATAAAGCTGCATTAATCATTAGTTTCCGTAATATCACCGAATGCCAAAACATCGTAACTAAAATTTGAGTAAGCCGCATTTCCTAGGCCCAACGCGCAAGATACATCTAAGGACCGATTCCAATATTATTTAATGAAGGATAATAGATGATTTAGAACCAAAGCTCGTACCTATAGCTTCAAGTTAAAGCTTGAGGTCTTACGCTTGGAAGTCGTTTACTAGTATTCTTTAAAAAAAAAACTACCCAGAATGGTGGACTTTTGGAGCAAAATATAAACTTATTTTTAATAAGGAAACAAGCATTTACAAAGTGTGCAACAAAAGGAAGGTGTGTGTGTGGGGGGGGGGGGGGATTTCAACACCTATAGGGGATAAAGAGGGGTCGCATGGGGAACATAAATTGTATGGTATAGGTATAAATTATTATAAATATTATTCTATTTGTTCAGATAAAAGATCGAACATTTATTGTGGTAAGTTAGGCGGTATCAAAGAAATAAATCGTTGTTATATATCGTCGTTATAATTGCATCAGCAATGAGTTAGGATAATTTTTCTTTCGAACCATTTAACAATATAGTCCAAAACGCGAAAGTTCAAGTAGAGTTAATAACGAATAGTAAATGAGGACAGACTTTAGCTCTTCATGGATACATTTATAGAGTTAATAGAAGAAATATTGACAAAGTCTTCTGGAAATGTGCAATTTTTGGCTGTGAGGAATTGAGTAGAAAAGAAAAATCGCCTGAACAGGCTTTTGAAGAATCTGTCATAATCAATAACCATAAAGTGCTCCGCGTTAAAGGCAAAGTTCGCAGAAGAACTCAAAGAACTGAGCTACGACGATTGAGATGAATAATGTATTAGCCTATTCACGGACCCTAAATATACAGTATATATTTAGAGTCCATGGCCTATTCCTTTTCTATCAGTGCTTTGATACATAACGAATAATGGCCAAACAAAATATACCAATCCAATGAAGAGCAATCAAATATAATAAATCAAAAGTATTTTAGATATAATTTTTGCGAAAACAATATGAGAAAAGTAGAAAAACGAAATAGTTATTTTTTCATACTATTTTCATTTTGGATTTTGCTGTGAAATTGATTAAGATAAAACCTAGCTTGACATTATGTATAAATTCCATGAAGAGAGAGTGTATTTAATTTGATATATTTATAATTTACATTTGGGGAAAATGGGGAAAGATTCTACAATTGAAAATATTTAAAGTCTTGAATAAAAGGGCGTCTTCCTTTTCCATTAGTTTTACATTTGCCTAAGTAATCATTTTAAATTTGTTTCAATGTTTCATATGGGCATTTAAGAATGGTCAAGACTTGAATAGAAAAGATTTTTAAATGATACAAAGGATGAGATATAATATTTTCTTTCCATTTATCAAATTTTAATAGTCATTAAACGTCTTTTTTTAAAAAATCCCTAATCAGTAATTTCTTCGACGTTCCTCTATTTGTACCCCAATTTTCCCGATATGGAAAGGTTCGACTCGACGTTCAGAAAATTAACCCATAGGGGTGACAATTCATGAATATTGGATAGCAATATTTGCATGTCATTAAGATGAAAAGTATGAAATAAATTTGAAATATTCCATATGAATACACGACGAAAGGATACCTTTCTTTGTTTACATTCTTAGGGCAATACATTTAGCGCATTTATGATGAAACTTGTTTAGTATGTGAGTAAAAGTGATAAACCTACTGAAAGAGCAAATTTCATCTCAAAATGCAAACGTAGGGAAAGAAAATTTGGCTCGCCCGTGATGAACAATGACCAGAATACTTTTTATGTAAGAAAGCGGACTCAACAGAAAATGAGATTATTTGAGCAGAAAAAAAGGAAAGAAAAATCAGGATGTATGAGAAATATTTCACACTCACGGTTGTACAGTGTATTGGAATGAGGATTTCCAAGAATGTCACAAGTGTGCAAAGTATTGTCTTAGCTTGACCAGAATTTTCACTATGTACACCAAACTGTACGGTCACTTAAAATATCTATTTCAAATAAGAACTCATTCGAAAGTATGCTTTTTAACGCCTCGCTTTATTTTAACCCTGATATTGTATCATAATATTTTTTTAAAAAAAAAGATTACCAAAATATCTTTGCTTTCAGTACTTTCAGAACTTTGATTTAACTGCATAATTAGATTTTCCCCATATTCACGTTTTAGTATTTACATTACATTAATAATGCTCTGTTTTGATTACTGAGAAGTGTTATTATCATTTGAGTGTCTTTTGTGCAGATCAATGAAAATCCGATAACGTGTTTAATCAGTATAACTTCCTTGCAAAACTAAACATATCCATTCATTCAAGTCCCATTACGCCTGGCTTACATTTGGCTCATAGAGCCCATCTAGCACACGTAACATCGCAGTGACCCTTAAAAGTACAATTAGCATGCGGCTTTCTATAGTATCCATGAATTGTAAACTGATATACAAGATATAAAGACTCCCAAGGGCGTAGGACACCCCTTTAACGAATAACACGATTTCCGATCGGGCATCACGCGATGTGTATCGGTCTATATAATGTCTTAAACTGATCTCTCTGGGACCTCTCGATGACCTCGCGAAATTTGTACGACATTCCCTGGGTGCAATCGCAGAATTGGCACCTCATGGAATTTTATGATAGGTTTGTGAAAAATAGTGCGAGCACCGCACGGTTTTGAGAACACAAGCCATTATAAAATAACCTGTTACAATGCCTAAAATATATATATAAAAAATCGCAGACTGTGAGATTGCAGAGCTACTGTGGCTTCTTGATTTGGTATGCTTCTTCTCTTCTGTCTATAATTTCTGCTTTTTGATGCATTTCATAAACCAAAAGTTTTTTTTTTTCATTTTGGATACGTTTATCTTTTCGATTAATGGTTGGCTATGTATATAGTATCCTTAATCTTTAACCACATATGGCATAGCATGATGGGTTTACGTGTACTAAAGTATAGACTTCTGCAAGAATGTTCTCAAAGAACTTTTTCTTGTTCGGATGTTGCAGTCTATCATCTGTTGGATATTGAACAAGCAAGTTTGTACTATTTACACCTGTACTTTTATAATGCTGCTCGTTTTACAGTATCGAGATAAATCTGAAAATAGAAGTTAAAAAAAAAAATTGATATATTTGTTGACTCAAATTCCACCAAAAATGCCTACAATTTTCTACATGAAATATTAAATCTATCAGATGAACAACAGAAAAGAAGCACCATTCGTAAATGCGTAAAACTATATGTTCAGACGCACATTGAAATCCTTACAAAATCTATCAAACGAACATGTGTTTAAAATATAAATACAAATATATACATTAACATACATGCGCACATACACATATAAACATATATACAAACATGCATGTGCTGAAAAACATTTATTGATATAAACATGAATGAGAGGTGTCTAACTCCCCTTCTTCTTATTCTTCCCAAAAAGTACGGGGCTCCACTAGAGCACCAATGCACTGTGAAACTGTACAAGGTCGGCGTGAGGCAAAAACAAAGTGCAGTTAAAAACGGATAAGATGGTCTGGGCTGGGAGCTTGTTCCATAGGCGAATGGCTACTGGGAAGAAGGTGTTCCTATACAGGCCTGTGCGGCAAAATGGTATGAGGTAGCTCACTTTTTTACCTCGCTGTAGGGTGACTGTAGCCGGATGTGGTAACCATTACCATTCAGTAGTGTTGAAAATATTAAGGAAAAAGAAGAAATTGCTTGTCAGAAGCAATTTCTTCTTTTTCCACAATAATTTCTCAACCATAAAATCACAGACACGGAAAAAACAGGAATTACACAGCAAATTGTTAAGCACCTATTTCTTAACCCTTATACACATTCCTATAGCTAACAAAAACTCTGCTAATGTCTTATCTTTTTTAACGCAGTGTTCTCAGTTTTTTTCTGGTGCGCGTCTAGGTTTCGACCCGATCTGTTGCCCCTGTTCAAATCTTAAAAGGTCGGCCTCAACCATGGCGGCGTCCTTTTGTAGGCAGTCGATAACAGTCCATACGGATGGGTGCTTGTGGCCAACCAAGTTCCGGAATCCATTGTTCGCAAATGTTGTTGGTTCTTGCGGTACCAGATAGTGTGGCCTCGTGGACATTCCATGTGTCTGGGCTGAAACAGTGGTTTTGTACGCCTGAACCGTATGGTGCCAGCTGGTGTTAGAACTGTCCTACAAAATACAAAAGAGAGAATTAATCAGACCTGCAAAAAGTTTTAATGATATAAAAATTCTAAAATCGTACAAAAATACCTTGTTTGTATAGTAATTTTAGCCACGATCCTGAGTTGTTTGACTCAATGAATAATCCACGAGACCTTAACGTTCGATTACCGAGACATATAAATAATAAATTTCTGTAAATGGTCGCAAGAATTAGTTTTTAGCTCGGCTGTTTTCGGAGAAAACCCGAGGTATTGCTATAGCCTCCGTGTCATTGTCGTCATTGTCGTCGTCGTTGTCGTCGTCGTGCGAAAACTTTGACATTTTTAGGGGTTTTGTCTGGAGGGGATTTTGTCCTCGAATCGCTGGATGTAGGTACTGGTCTGCTGGTTTATCTATAAGATGTTCGACAATCCTATACATCATTACTGCTCTAGCGTCAGTACGTCGCTGTTGGAGAGTAGGCCAGCCTAGAGTGGCAATCTGACTAGTACTGCTAGTTGTCCTATAATCACCTTTCGCGAACCTGGCTACTCTTCTCTGTACTGCTTTAAACCTTTGCTGTTTAATCCCTGCCTTTTACGTGCCTATGATTTTATGATTAAGAAAACATTGTGAAAAAAGAAGAAATTGCTTCTGACAAGCAATTTCTTCTTTTTCCACACTATTTTCTACCCTACTGAATGGTTATTTTTCAAATTAAATCCACTTGAAATTTTCGTCTGCAAAACCTTTGAATTTGGACAGGTCCAAAATTTTGTAAAACGGGAAAGGGTTAAACTTGGCAATGTTGGACTCAGTGTACGGGTCCCAGACAGGTGCAGCGTTTTCTAGGATAAGATGTACCAGCGTCTTGTAACATTAGGCCTTAACATCCTGGGAGTCAGAAATGCGAGAGAGTTGTAGGCTTTCTTTGTTATGTTGTCTACATGCTTGTTCCAGAGAAGCTTCTCATGAAGGGTGACCTCAAGGTATTTACCATCTGTAACATTTTTAAACTGATGGCCATGCAACGAGTATGTTCGTTTGATGGGGTTTCGCTTCCTGGAAAGGTGGGTGGTCTCGCGGAGGCTACTCTTTCTGGCATGTCATTGATATAAATAAGGAAGAGTAGATGGCCGAGGACAGCGCCATACGGGACGCCAGTTGTGACAGGGGCGGAATCGGGTTTGTGGCCTTCGACAACGACTTCTTGGCTGCAGTTACTGAGGAACCTCTCTATCCATTAGGTTGCTCCGTATGCCATAATGGTCCAGTCTTTTATGGGGGACCTTGTCGAAGACTTTGCTAAAGTCCAGGAGCACAGCATCTATCTGGTCACCATCATTCATACCGTGGAGGCGGTGTCTTGGATCGTAAGGACCAGCTGACTTTCGCAAGACCGTCTCTTTCTAAAGCCGTGTTGACTGTCAGTGATGATCTAATGCTCATCGAGGTGTATTATAACTTGGCTGTGGACAATATGCTCAATTGTTTTGCAGCAAATGGATGTAAGAGATATTGGTTTGCAGTTTGCCGATGAAGTTCGGTCTCCCTTCTTAAATATGCGGCTGACGAGTGACGAGAAAACGTGTTTCCAGTCATCTGGGACTTTACTTTGGGCTAGGGATGCTTGGAACAAAAGGGTCAGGGCTGGCGAGATCTCATTGGCAAAGTCTTTAGAGAAATCTTAGTGGCAGGTCGTCTGATCCTTGGGCTTTATGGTGGTTCAGCTTCAGAAGAAGCTTCTTAACACCCTCTAAGGTGACATCAAATGGTCTATTCTTGGATATTTGTCTGTACCCATAGACGGAATGTTTGGTAAGTCCTCTTCTGTGAAGACATTAGCGAATTGTCTGTTAAGGATCTCTGCTTTTTTTGGTGTCGGGTCAAAAAGGCCCAGTGACAAAAAGGCCCGGGTCAGAAAGGCCCGGGTCAAAAAGGCCCACTATCAGAATTGACCAAAAAGGCCCAGTCCAAAAAGGCCCACTCTTAAATGTGACAAATATGCAAACAAAAACTGACCTGCAATTCTTCAAATGCCTGTTAGTCAAATATATGTTGATAATTATAACACCTTATTTTTAAATCATTTTAAATAATAGGACCCTGTAAACATCCTATTATTTATCCTTTTGGTTTCACTTTAAACACATATTTGATAAAACAAATATTTTACAAGTCTCAATCATGAAATAACGGTTTCATGTTAAACTATTCGTCAGGTACATGACTCATCCATTAGTGGAAATATTTTTGCTTGAAATAAAGTTTAACAGGTGTGTAGATTGGGAAAGATGCTACGAAGCAGAAGACATGCAATACATGTATATAAATTGTCATTTCATAAATTAATATCTCTCAGGCTCTGACACCAGTGTTTCTTTTACATTTCAAGCAAAAACCAAAAGTTTGCACTGTATGACATCACATTCTAACCCTCTTTTATTCCATTCTGACAGTGGGCCTTTTTGGTCATTTTTCATAGTGGGCCTTTTTGGACTGGGCCTTTTTGACCCGGGCCTTTTTGTCACTGGGCCTTTTTGTACACTGGGCCTTTTTGTCATTGGGCCTTTTTGACCCTGAACCCTTCTTTTTGGGGATCACTACTCTATTCTCTTTGAGGATTTGAACACCAGAACTTTCTTGTTTCTTTGTGTTGATGAACGAGTAAAGCTTATTTTAGGCGGATTTGCAAGCATGCTGAGAGTCTTTCTGTAGTTTCCTGTATTTTGGAATATTGTCAGGATTGCAGTTGCAATTGCGGCTTGTTTATGGGCTTTTTTCTTTCTCCCCCTTTCATGTACTTACTAGCAAATTGAATTAAATGAGGAAAATGTTAGAATACAATCTATCTGAGATTAGCCTTGCCCACTATGTTGTATGAATTTCGGGTTTTCCGATTCCAGTGTGAGTGTAAGTCCTTGAACCGGGAAAACCAACAGTATCAGTCCAGGGCCCGGTTGTCCTATCATTACTGGGCGGGTTGAAGTCCGTAAAATAAACTTATCGAAATGATGCAGAATCAAAACAACACAACGCCGATCGATGACAGCGCATAAAAAGTTTAAAATTTTCAATTTATTAACCTAAATATAGATACCTAGCAGCTGACCCAACATTTAAAAGCAACTATGGCCGAACCAGTAAGGCCACCAAATGAATCGGGTGACTTTCAGGAAGCAGAAGAAAGTGAAAGTCTGTACGACGTTGAGCTGGCCAGAGAGGGCGTGAATATGTTGTTAAATAACCAGTTTGAGGACGCATCCAAGTTGTTCAGTAAATATAGGTATTTAATTTTTTCTCTAAATGAGTAATATAGTTTTAAGATCATTGTTATATTCAATGATTTTCCACAAAACGGCTTAGTAAAATGGATTCGACATTCGTACCCATATTGATTCGTACTTAAAAAAACTAAACAGAAAAATCTGGCTTCTTGGTTTAAAACTTAAGAATTCAAATATTTGGATAAAATAAATATGTGAGGCTCAAAAATGAACATGCTATCTGAGTTCAAGAGTAAATTTTTATCTAACTGGTCCATTTATTTATTTTTTTCCGCTCTTTTTTTGAAAAACTTTGATATTTTGTTTCTTGAAATTATGTTTTCTTAAAACATTTCAAAATTTAATTTCCACTTCATATTCTAGGGAGGAGAGTCCACTTATGCATGCAGGCTACAGCTTTGTATACTTCATGGTAAGACAAATTGTTAACCATTGCAACACAATAATTTTGTGATAACTGTTTTGAATTTTCAAAATTTGAGACTGGTCCCTTTTGAAAGAAATAGCAGATAACATTGGGAAAAGGTTAAATTCTAACAAGAAATAATCCCATTTGATGGAAAACATTTGTGTGAAAATGAGAGACAGCTTGTTATATAGAGCAATTATTTAATATTACTTGGGTCCATCTAAATGTGCATTTTGATTGGATGAAAAATAAGATTTATTAATAAAAAACCCAATCAATTTTGAGTTTCTAGATATTTTGAAAGCTTCCACACAAAGTACCATAAGAATCCTGTTTCTCTTTTGACAATCTTTACATTTTTGCTTCAAGATATTGGATTATAAGATATGAAGAGAATATTTGTTGATTTCAAAGGGGAATGAAGCTTAAAAACCTAATCACGGTATGAATCCTATTGCGTATTGTTATGGGAGATCACTCTCACCACTGTACTGCATTGCTCCTTTGGTTAAAAAACAATGTCTGACCAAACTTTACAGAAATGATCCTCAGGAGAAAACTTTTAAAATACTTCACAGAATCAGAAACTGTGAAGAACTCTTGTTGCCATGGCAACGTAGTCTAAAACAAAGGAAAATCTTCTCCACCCAACCAGTAAGTGCTAAGGCTTTCATATTTGCTATGGAACATTGCTTACCAAAATACTTCTAATTATTACTCTATCTTACTTTTTCTTCAAACATCTTCTCCTTAAAAAATTGGCTGATTTTATTGAACCTTGGTAGAAATGTTCTTTAGGTGACACTCTTCTTAAATTGTTAAAGAAATTTTGATTGATCTACAAATATGGGCGTGGCAGGGTGGTGCTTATTTTTACTTTAAAATATTTATAAAGTCTTCTCCTCAAAAGCCATTGGGCTGATTTCAATGAAATGTTGGCATGTATGTTCCTTGGGAGACCCTTTACCTAAATTGTTAAGAAATTTGATAGACCCCAAAATGTGGGCGACTGGGCGTTGCAGGGCGGGGCATATTTTCATTTTAAATTTTAAACATCTTCTTCCAAATATTGGGCCTATTTTAATGAAACTTGGCATGGATATTCCTTGGGAGACCCTTTACTTAAATTGTAAAGAAATTTTGCTTGACTCCCAAATATGGGCGTGGCAGGACAAGGCTTATTTTCGTTTTAAAATTTTAAAATTTCTCTTCAAGGACCATTGGTCCGATTTGAATGAAATTTGGCATGGATATTTTTGGGTGACCCATTACCTAAACTGCAAAAGAATTTTTTTATTGACCCCCAAATATGGACGTGGCAGGGGGGAGGCTTATGTTCAATTGAAAATTTTTAAAAATCATCTCCTCCCAAACCAATTAAACATGGCATGCATGTTGGGTGTCTCTTTACACTCAAATTGTTTAAGAATTTGATTAGCCCCCCCAATATAGTGGCAGGGTGGGGCTTATTTTCACTTTACATGAAAAAATGTTTGGGCCTCTTGTTTTCGAAATTTGGGTTATGGTTTCTCCTTGATCTTGCAAAACAATTCACAGTACCTTTCATTATCATTTTGGGCGTTATAGCTCTCTGTTGTTTGATCCTGTATATGACTATATGTCATAGAGAAATTGTAAAAAAAAAAACTTAAAATTTGGAACTCAATATACTCATGTGAGCAACATAGGACCATCCTAGTCCTCTTTTACTATTTACTTTTTTTTTACTTATTTTTTAGCTCAGCTATTCATAGAATAGGGGGGGTTATACCGGTCACCTGGGTGTCAGTGTTATGCTTTGGTTTAATTTATACATGCAAGTGTTCAAAATCTCTGTTTTGAAACCCTGCGCATACTTCTGTGACTATAATATCAGCCTCTAGACAAAGATTCATTACTCTATTGAATTTAGTGGAATTTTAACCCTTATCAGACGTAGAAATTTTGGTTAAGTTTTTCTGTGCAACTGATGTATATCTGTAATATTTCTGTTTCTACTAAAGCTATTGCTTGAAAACTTTGCACTTGCTTCTGTGAACATAATATTAGCCCACAGAAAAAGATATTACTCTGATATTTAACTGAGTGGAATTTCACCCTTTTTGGACTAAAAAATTCCTGGTTAAGTTTTTACTTGTATGCAAATGTTGTATACCAGTTATATATCTATTTCTATTTAAGCTAAAGCTAGGAAACTTTGCACATGCTTGTGACCATCACATCAGCCTCTAGACAAAGATTCATTACTCTGATATTGAATTTAATGGAATTTTGACCCATTTCCAACTTAGAAATTCCTGTTTGAATTTTTACATGCAAATATTGTATTTCAGATATAAAATATCCATTTCTACCCAAGCTATCTCTTGGCAACTTTGCACATGCTTCTGTGACCATAATATCAGCCTCTAGACAAAAATTCATTACTCTGATATTGAATTAATGGAATTTTGACCCTTTTCAGAATTAGAACTTCTTAGTTAAGTTATTACATTCAAATGTGGTTTTTTTTCAGTTATATCTCTATTTCTACCTAAGCTATTGCTTGGAAACTTTGCACATGCTTCTGTGTCCATAATATCAGCTTCTAGACAAAGATTCATTACTCAAATATTGAATTTAATGGAATTTTAACCCTTTTTAGAAATAGAAATTCTTGGTTTAGTTTTTACATGCAAATGTTGTTTTTCAGTTATATCTCTATTTCTACCTAAGCTATTGCTTTGAAACTTTGCACATGCATCCGTGTCCATAATATCAGCCTCTAGACAAAGGTTCAATCTTCTGGTATTAAATTTATTGGAAATTTAACCATTTTTGACTTGAAAAGTTTGAAGTTTTTACTTTGCATATAATTTCAGCCTCTAGACAAAGATTCTTTTCTCTGTTCAAGTTCATGGTCAAAGCTCAAGATCACATGTTTAAATCAAAGCATGTCTCCCGCAACTGTGAATTGGTTTTAAAATGATTGGACACAATATTCTTTATCATTGGGTGGATGACAAGTATGCCCTTGACCTTGACATTTTTAAATATCTCAAAATCTATTTCAAATTGTCTATCTACTGTACTTGGTTGAAGAACATTACCCGACAAATTATGTTTGAAATCTGTAAAATATGTGAGTTATTTGCTTAGGATAATCAAATTGTAATGTTAAACCTTGGTCTGTGGCCTTGACCCAAACTCAACTTTGTTTCATTTGGATGTACTCAATGATTGAAACATCTGTGTCAAGTTATTTTGAAAAAATAAGCTTGACAGGAGTATAGCTTCCAGTTCTAATAAAAATTCATAAAGATTTGTCACAAATGTGCTTCTTAATGAGTAGATCATATATTTCTTTTATAACTTCTCTAAAATTCTCTAAGATCAAAGATCAAGATTAAATTTTGAAATACAGCTCTGTCATACATAATAAAAGCCACCTGTCCATGTGTTGTGTTGCTCCAGGAGCTTTTATTTGAATAAGTATTGTAAATTGTCAGTATTAAATGAGCCTGTGCATGACATTTCCAACAATTTGAAATGTTGGTGGCGTGCACACGTTGAGCAGCTTAGACAGCCACATACTGAAAATATAAAGTTACCTGGTGGTAGACAGCTGATTTGAGACCTTATCTATCTACTTAATGCATAGTGAAGACTCTGGTCAGACTGTGCGGATGCACAGGCTGGTCAGAGTCTTTGCTTTGCAATTGTTTGAAATTGTTGGAAATCTCATGCACAGGCTCAAATGATTTTGTGTTATCCTTTGAATGATCTTATTACCTAATCTGCCATGTTTTCAGCAAGGGTTGATGTCATTCGAGGAAGATCAGATGGACAAAGCTCTGAAAGCCTTGGAAGAAACAGAGAAAAAGTGTGAAGTGGGAGATGGTTTCGTAAAAAGTATACGAAAAAAACTGTCAAAAAAGAAAAAGAAAGAGGTATTGGAACCATCTCAATGTTAAAATTTATTAATTTTTTCTTCATAAACCAGTCAAACAATTTCAATCTACCAAAGAATGAATGTTCCTTGTATGACCCTTTTCAAAATTTGTCCCACTTTAAATGTTGGCATAGCAAGAAAGTACATACTTTTCAAATGTGCAATATTTGATTATTGTTGCCCTCTTGTTACATTTGCGAAGGTCAAATACTTAGTTTAAGTAACTATTATTTAACAATTACCTACGTTGCAGAAGTGAAATAACCCCGTTGAATATTTTTTATATTGAAAGGGTGTTATTACACTAGTGGAATAACCATGCAAATGAGCTCAGAGCGAATAGCAACGCTATTATGTTATAATGTATATATTTGATGTCAGTTTAGGTTTCGCGGAAAATTGAAATGTTGAATTTCAAGAAATTTGCAAAAATTTGAGTCATATTATTATTAAAATATAAAATTTGTGCTCATAAAACACAGAATTTATCAAACTCATCATCTTTAAACTGATAAAAACTCAGCACAGCCGCATTTTTATCTGTTTATAGGTGACTCGTTAAATTAATTTTGTATTCCATGACCACTCATTCAATATTCGCTACGTATTTGTTTCAATTCTAGGGTCAGATCAGTCTAGAAGACAAAATACAGAGACAAGTCATCGTGGGTGACTCCCTGTTGTATCAGGCCATTCTTGTATTCACTGGCCAAGATATACCCAGCTACATAAAGGGTGGATGGTTATTACGAAAAGCGTACAAAATCTATGAAAAACTCTTTAAAGAAGTTACAAACCTCCGTGAGAAACCAAAAATCAAAAGTATACCTCCAGAGTCTGCATCTAATAGCAGCTTAAATTCATCAGACGGACCATATGACGGAAATGAAAACGAAATACCGAAAGAAGTTTTGGATCGTTTACAAGGCGCTGTTAATTTTGGTTATGGAACTTTCCAGATATGTATATCAATGATACCTCCAAAAATCTTGAAGATTATCGAGTTTCTAGGATTTGAGGGGGATAGAAATGCGGGTCTAGAAGCTCTCAATTTTACGTGTAATTCGATGGATATGAAAGCCCCGCTAGCTACTCTAGGATTGTTATGGTACCATACAGTATTACGACCTTTCTTTGCCCTCGACGGAGCCAATGACTATGATTCAGGTAAGTCTTTTGCATTTAACCCTTATCCTGATGAATTTCAAACAATTAACCAATTTTTAGCTGGGCTATTTTCGGAGAAAACTCGAGGTATTACTATAGCCTGGATGTCATTGTTGTTATTGTTGTTATTTTCATTGTGTGAAAACTTTGACATTTGTGATATCTCTTGTTCTATTGAAGGCATTCACTTGAAACTTGGCACACATGTTCACCATCAAAAGAGCAATCTATTTTATCAACGGCTATTGATCTAGATGCATTTTGTGCAAAAAATGCCCATATTTTGACATAGATTTTGTTTCTATCATCCAGCACTTAACAGCTGAGCATTGGCATCCCTAGGCAGTGCTCTTGTGATACGTTTTGACCACTCTGAATTAAATTTGTCCCATAATGTTTTAGTAGAAGGCAGGCTGTGTAGGCTAAGATCAGTCTGCACATCTGTGCAGACTGATCTTTGTCTATACTATCTGCAAAAGCCTTTTGCATAACAGGAATTTAATGTGAACAGTATGGAAGGGTTAACATGATTTCATTAGGAAACCTTGGTTAATATTGTGAAAGATCATGTGTTCCAAGCTGTAACCATTATAGGTTCACTATCTTAACCACACTTTTTCATTGATCAATTAAATTGTACACAGAGCTACAAATAGTGAGGGGAATATGGATTTCAAATTAAATTATTTCAGCGATTCTTTCACAAATCATATTTTATGGGTATTCTTTGGAATTGTATCATCAAGACCCAAATGAGTACCCACAACATAAGGTTTCGACAAACAAAGATTTTATACTGGCCTTAACCCCTCTTATCTGTCTAATTGTAAATAGCCTAGATTGTGCTGTAATCATTGATTTATTTCAGGCTGTGTTGAGGCCGAGAGGTTGATAGAGGACAAGAAAGACACTTTTCCAAACTCTTGTCTCTTCCTATTCTTTCAAGGTCGAATACACAGACTCAGGGTAAGTGAACTCTTGTGCAGAAAAGGGTATTGATCTTTAGCTCTACTGGCCAAAGGAGAAAAGAGCTAAAGTATGACATAGACAGGAGAAACTGGTCAAAGGGGACAAGCGCTGTGCATCTATCTGTCTTTGCGGCCATCCGTTTACATTTTCTTCTTTAAACAATGAAGACACTTTTCCTTATTTCTGTCTCTTCCTATTCTTTCACAGAGATGTTATATTTTACTTTTTGAAAATGAAGTCCTGATGTTTTTTGATGATGTCAATTCGTAAACAATGTTGCTTGTTTCACCGAATAACTTGAATCAACAGTTTTCCTGAATTGCCATCTATTGCAAAACAATGGGGTAATATTATAAATAGAGTATCAAGTTTGCACTCATTTAATACAAAATTTTTTAAACATGTCATCTAAAACATATAAAACTTGGCACAGCCTCGTTTTTATCTATATATATATGACTTGTTCAATAAATTCGGTATTCAATGACCACTCATCCAATATCCTCTATTTACGCAATTTATTCTACTTAATTTGATTCTTTTGAAACTTTCACAGAATGATTGCTACGTCATAGGAACTGCCACTATTGAAATAAAGAAGATCCATAAAATAACACAGGAAAAGCTATCTTATGGAATTTCATGTAATGCAATGTTGTTAACAAATCTTATCAGATTCTCTTTAACCTTTCACAGGATGATTGTAGGGTTATAAGGAAGGTTCATTTTGAAAATGGGACTGATTTGTTTGAAAACATAGGAAAAGGGGACTTATGGATTTTCACTCAAAATATCCCTGTTTATGCAATTAAGTCCTCAAATATTATTAGAAAAATTGGTTCTATGAATTTTCACTCAAAATATTTTTTTTTTTGATATGATAAAATCCACAAATATTCTCTTATTTCCTTGAAAATTTCACTGGGTGATTGTGTGGGTTATGAGGAAGTTTCCTTTCAAAAATGGGGTTGATCAGACGTAAAACAGGGGAAAAATGGCCTTGTGCAATTTCACTCAAAATATTTTTGTTTAGGCCATGAAGTCCACAAAAATACTTAGAGCTGCTTCAAATCTTAAATTTTATAATAAGTTATATGTTTAATATCACAAGAGCATTCCATAAAGGTAGATAACTCTGCAAGCATTTTTGAGTTAGAACATATTTTCAACTTTAAACAACAACAACAAAATATCAAAAAGAAAAAAATTCAGAACTATAAATAATTGTACAACTGAATCTAGAAATTTGGTAGTCATCAATAAATAAAATTAACTCCTGTGTGTGATTATTTAAGCAAGTTCACACCATATGTGAGAAGAAAGGGCTCAGATCAACCAGTTTCTTGAAACAACCTTCAGAATAAATGTGCTTGAACAAATGCCATAACAAGATATTGTCTTTTCAGTCATATTTGTTATAAAGATGCCTTTTGCAGAAATAGGTTTTGTTAAAGTTTAGAAAATGGTCTTTTTAAAATTTCAATGAAAATTTGAAAAAGATTTCCACATTTGGGACTCAAACACTGTCAACCAATTATGTCAAGGGCCTAACTACAATTAAGCACATTAGAAAAGTGCTTAATAGAAATAAATACTCTTTCAAAAAATGTTGTTGATGAATGATCATAACATCAAAACTAGAGCTTATCAACGCTCAAATCATAGAAAAGGGAAGTGGACGTAGGACATTTGAGCCTGTGTGAAACATTTCCATCATTTCAAATGTGCATAGAGCAAAGCTTCTGGCCAGTCTGTGCAGACGCACAGTCTGACCAGAATCTTTACTATGCGCTACACTGATTTATTAGGTCTTAGTCCATCTTCATGCAGTCAGCATAAATTATTTTTAGATTGTGTCGTTGTCAACTTGTCAATGCTACCCAACGTTTGTACCTTGCACAGGTGCGTAATTGTTGGAAATGTCACGCACAGGCTCATTTATCTTTTGTCACAGTCGACATATCACCTTTGTCCTATCCTATTCTATGTATGTCACCTTCTGAGTGTGTTCACTTTCAAAATCTTAACTACGCCAATTACGTTTACTTCAGAAACAGACAGATCAGTCCCTGGAGAAATACAATGAGGCTTTTAAGGCAGCAAATGGACAGAAAGAACTGGAACTCATGTGTTTATATGAAATAGGTAGGTCATCATTAAATTTCTTGCATTATAGGGATGAGTGTATTTTTCACTGAGTTTATTGCAGTATAAAGTGCAATTGCCTTAGCACATAGCAAATAACACCCAGAGGTCCAGGGTTCTCCCAAAAAAATTTTGAAGGCGTAGTGGCATATGCGCACGGCTATATTGCATAATTACTTTGTATTTCTTTTAATAATAAAGGATTACAGTGGTTTTACTGTGAATAAGGCTATTTATCTTTGTGAATTAGTACTTCATTTTTTTAATGAATATATAATTTGATTTGAACTACATAAACCAACAAAACATAAATAAAATGTTGCATGATGGCTTAAAATCTTTCTCCCTTCTCTCCTTCCCCTTGAATCTCTTCCCTTGAATAAAATATATTGTTTGCTAAAAGACCATTTCAAAAGAAATAAAGAAAATTGGAATATTTAAGAAAATTTAGTTAAAAAGTTGCAGAAAACAGTAATTCAACTGCACTTAGGCTTTGTTATACTCATACATTTGCGAGGTCCAAGGACAGTATTGCATGTATTGTCAAATTTTATAGGTCTCTGTTTATGTATTTAAGGAATTTCCTATGTTGCAGAAAATATTGTGAAAATTAAGAAATTGCTTGTTGCCAGCAATTTCTTTTTTATACACAATATTTTTTTTAAGATCGAAATAACATAATCCTGAGGCTGTAGAGGAAAGGGTAAATTAGAATCATAATTATTTTGCTCAAATGTCTCATTAAATACTTAATGTTTATAATATGACCTACGTTGTGGGATTGAAATAACCCTACTGAATATTTTTGAAATTACACACGTTATTACACTAGTTGAAAAACTATGCAATGAGCTAAGAGCTAAAAGCAAAGCTTTTTGTAACCAGGAAAATGACGTCATAATGTATATTTTGTGACATCAGTTTTAAACGGCGTTATAAGTTTCGCCGCAAATTGAAATGTAAATTTCAAGAATTTCAAGGATTTTTGGAGAAAAAATTAGGTCATATTATAATTAGAATATAAAATTTGTGCTCATAAATTATAAAATTTATTAAACTTGTCATCTGAAACAGATAAAAACTCGGCATAGCCTCGTTTTTATCTGTTTATAGATGATCATTTGATAAATTCAGTATGCCATGATCACTCTTACAATATCCTCTATTTACAGCTTGGTGTAACATGATGAAATTGAACTGGAAAGATAGTCTGGCTGCATTTGGCAGGTAAAAAATGAATCCTTATATTTGACTCGCCACACAAAGAGGACAATCTGGGAACTTTGTAAAATGAATCTGTGAAAAAGAGTGGAACTAGTAGAGCTCAACTAGAGGTGGCATTTCTAACTTAAAATTTGAGAAATAAAATTCTAGATTCAGAAAATTGCTTAAAACAGAAAAAAAATGGACCCTGATCAGCCTATGCACCAGCATAGTCTGATCAGGGTCGACATTTTTTGCACTGTACAAATCTCATGGTCCTTTTACGCAAGAAAGTCTCTTATCATTAATGCACCATCATGAATTTCAACATACTGAAATAAATAAATACCACAAACATTTTGAGAAAGAAGAAATTTTTGATTACAAAAATCAATGTGTCATGTAAATTGTGTTTGAAAAAAGTGCATTATTTCAATTGACATTTGACATAGGACTTGAACTTAACTCAAGTTCTATCAATTCAAGGAAGTAATTATACCCCCCTAAATTAACTTTGTCAGCTTGTCGGTCCATCAGTTGGTCCATCTGAAGCATTTTCTTTTCTGCTCAATTTCTCAGCAACTAACGGTCGGATTTCATTGAAACTTTATAGATTTGAACAGTATCACGCAGAGATGTGCAAATGAAATTTTGGTTATGATCCGTTGATTTTTAGCTCACCTGAGCACTAGCTCAAGAGAGCTATTGTGATCGATCAAAGTCCAGTGTAAGACTGTCCATCTGTCCGTCTCTCCGTCACAGCGTCAACTTTTTCTTTAAACGACATCTCCTCCTGAACTTATGGGTCAAAATCAACCAAACTTGGCAGAAATATTCCTTGGGTGGTCCCTTGTAAAAATTGCTCAAATGGAAAGGATTCGTGCCATATCACAGGAAAAGGGGCCTAAATGACAAATTTCTTGTTTACACTCTAGAAGCCACAAATATGGTCCAATCTTCATGAAACTTGGTCAGAATGTTTGTTAGGTCGTGAGGATGAAGTCTATTGAAAATTGGAAGGATCTGTGCCATATCATGGAAAAGGGGCCTTAATGACAATTTCGTCAACAATTTCTTTAAACAACATGTCCTCCTAACCTTATGAGTCAAAATCAACCAAACTTGGCAGAAATATTCCTTGGGTGGTCCCTTGTAAAAATTGCTAAAATGGAATGGATCTGTGCCATATCACAGGAAAAGGGGCCTTAATGACAAATTTCTTGTTTTATAAGCCACAAATATGGTCCAATCTTCATGAAACTTGGTCAGAATGTTTGTTAGGTCATGAGGATGAATTCTTTTGAAAATGGGAAGGATTCGTGCCATATACAGGAAAAGGGGCCTTAATGACATTTTGTCAACAATTTCTTTAAACGACATCTCCTCCTAAACTTATGAGTCAAAATCAACCAAATTTGGCAGAAATGTTCCTTGGGTGGTCCCTTGTAAAAATTGCTGAAATGGAAAGGATCTGTGCCATATCACGGGAAAAGGGGCCTTAATGACAAATTTCTTGTTTACACTCTTGAAGCCACAAATATGGTCCAATCTTCATGAAACTTGGTCAGAATGTTTGTTAGGTCATGAGGATAAAGTCTATCGAAAATGGGAAGGATTCGTGCCATATCATCGGAAAAGGGTCCTTAATGACAATTTTTTTGTTTACACTCTAGAAGCCATAAATATCGTCCAGTCATCATGAAACTTTGTCAGAATGTTGGTTAGGTCATGAGGATGAACTCTTTTGAAAATGGAAAGGTTCGTGCCACATCACGGGAAAAGGGGCCTTAATGACAATTTTCTCGTAAGAGCTCCAGGCGCCACAAATATGGTCCAATCTTCATGAAACTTGATCGAAATGTTTGCCAGGTCACAAGAATGAACTCTGTTGAAAATGGGAAGGTTCATGCCATATCATAGGAAAAGGAGTCTTAATGATAATTCACTTGAAATATCAGGTGAGTGATTTAGGGCCCTCATGGTCCTCTTGTTGACAGGGTTATGGCCCTTTGATTGAAAATGGCTTTTCATAATTGACAAGCATTTTAGGGGGGTATTAGTTGGCTTTGCGACAGTCTAGTTGTATCAAAGATACATGCTTTATCCAGCCATAAAGTCTGTGTTCTATGAGCCCTCATGGGAGAGTGAAACGAAGTTGTCACAATATATTTCGGAGGAACAGTCAATCTTGAACAAGTGACCACATCTATTTAGCAAACATTTTTATGATGTGACCAAATTTCAAAATCCCCTTCTTTCAACCAAAATATCTTAAAAAGTAGATATTGTTGGTCTAAAAGAATCCTATGTTGTTAAAACTCACCAGTCAAATTTAGTTTCAAACTAATTGCCAATTTGCAAGACATGCCAACCACTCTGTCTCAAGTTATGTTCACAATATTTAAATAGAAAAAAGGCATTATTGGCTAAGATCAGAGTGCACATTTGTGCAGTCAAAATGTGCAGCCTGATTATAGGCTATACTGTCTGCTAAACCTTTGTTTACATCAGGAAAATGTCATAGCAGCAGGATACGGGTTGCCATTTAGCTCACCTGAGCACAAAGTGCTTTAGGTGAGCTATTGTAATCACTCGCCATCCATCACTAGTCTGTCCATCTGTCTGTCCGTCTGTCAGCAATTTCTTTAAACATCTTCTCCTCCTAAACCATTGAGCCAATCAGACTGAAACTTGGCAGGGATGTTCTTTGCATGAAGCTCTACCAAAGTTGTTAAAAGAATTTCATTCCATCAAAATCTCTGGTTTTCATGGAAATGGAAATGCCGAAAATTGCAAAAAATCTTAGAAAAATCAAGATCAAACTTGTAGGGATGCATATCTTTGGTGAATCTCTACCAAAGTTATTAAGAATTAAATTCCTTCAAAAACTGTGGATTTCCATGGAAATGGAATGATGAAAATTGCTAAAAATCTTAAAAACAAATATCTCTTCCTAAACCATTGGGCCAATCAATCTGAAACTTGGTAATGATATTCTTAGGGTGTAGCTCTGCTTAAGTTGTTAAAAGAATTCAATTCCATAAATATCTTTGGTTGCCATGGTAATAGAAATTTTGGAAATTTAAGAATATTGTGAAAATATTAAATTAAAGTCTATTTCTTTCAAAACCATTCAAAAAGTACATCAAACAATCTCTTGTATTTATAACATGGTTAATAAGTTGTTAGTTGACTTTCTCAGGTGAGTGATATAGGATCATCATGGTCCTCTTATAAATCTATGTTTCAGGTTAAAGGCAGAAACCAAATGGTCCAAATGTTACTACGCCTATATGGAAGCAGGTATTATGTGATTACAACTTCATTATTCTGTATTGTAGGGATAGAAAAGAAGACATAAAGCCATTCTGACCTTTCGTTATACCCCCCACTACGAAGTAGAGGGGGGGTATATTGGTTTCACCATGGTTGTCTGTCTGTCCATCCATCCATCAATCTGTCCATCTGTCCGTCCATAGACCTTTTTGTTTCCAGACTCTAACTCAGGAACCAAGTGACCTACAATCATGAAACTTTATGCAAATGTTCCTTATGACCCAAGGAAGTGCCCTATTGTTTTTGGGTCACATAGGTCAAGAGTCAAGGTCACAGTTAGCCTTTGTTCAATTTTCGTTTCCGGACTGTAACTTGAGGACCAAGTGACCTACAGTCATGAAACTTTATAAAAAATGTTCCTTATGACCAAAGGAAGTGCCCTATTGTTTTTGGGTCACATAGGTCAAAGGTCGAGGTCACAGTCAATTTTTGTTCAATTTTCGTTTCCAGACTCTAACTCATGAACCAAGGGACCTAGAATCATGAACCTTTATGCAAATGTTACTTATGACCCAAGGAAGTGCCCTATTGTTTTTGGGTCACATAGGTCAAAGGTCAAGGTCACAGTAAGCCTTTGTTCAATTTTCGTTTGCGGACTCTTTTTCAAAAATCAAGTAACCTCAAATCATGAAACTTTATGCAAATGCTGCTTATGACCCAAGGAAGTGCACTATTGTTTTTGGGTCACATAGTTCAAAGGTCAAGGTCACGGTTAATTTTGTTCAATTTTCGTATCCGGACTCTATTTAAAAAATCAAGTAGGGGACCTTGAATCATGAAACTTTATGCAGATGTTGCTTATGACTCAATGTCATGCCCTATTTTTGGGTCACATAGGTCAAAGATTAAGGTCACAGGTAAGCTTTTTTTTCAATATTTATTTCTGGACTCTTTACTGAAAAAACATGCGACCTAGAATCATGAAACTTCATGCAAATGCTGCATATGACCTGAATATTTGTTACAAACACATCCTGCAAAATAGCGCTTGCATTCTGACAAAATGCTTGTGGGGGGTATAAGTCTGCTCTGCGACAGTTCTAGTTCAAATTTGTCCAAAAAAAAAAATGTGTCTGAAAAAATTGATATGCCTAAAAAGGCATATTTTTTCCTTAAATCTAAAAGGATAAATTTGATAAAGTATTGAAAGGAAAATTTTAAGAAAAAACACAACTTTAGTCCAATCAAAAATTATACCTGTCAATGTATTTGGTCCATACAAAAAATGGTTTTATCTGAAAATTGTATTCATTTTTGACTGATCTCATTATACCGTCATTATGGACCATGAAATTAACTTTGTTATAACCAACATATCTTATAAAAAACACCTTGTGTTTAGAAAAATTAAACAATTGCATAATTTATCTTATTACTGTACAAATAGCCATGTAATAACATCCCATATGATATTTTTTATGATATCACATGGATATTTTTAGAACAATGGCATGAAATGGTTATTTTTTTGAACTTTCATTTCTGTTAGAAACATCAACTAAAACAAGGCAAATTGAGGTTATAAGATAAATATCATACATACTAAGTGTATTGTATAAAATAATATCTAACTCGGTTGTGAGAATTGATAATTGTCAAGGCTCTGCCAAGACAATTATCAATTCTCACAACCGAGTTAGATATTTTTTTTATACAAAACATAAAGTACGTATTATATATATATATATTCCATGTTGTCTATAGAATTACATACTTTTTCTGTTTGACTTCTTAAATAATTTGTAATAAGAAGAGTAATATTTTGAAGATATTTTGTCTAATTTTCAGTTTGTTTAGGAAGTATGGGTGACATCAAAGCAGCCCAAATTTTGTTCAAGGAAGTCCCGACTTTGTTTAAAAAGAAGAATAACCAGATTGAGGCGTATGTAAATAGACGAGCAGAGAAGTTTAAGAAGATGCCAGTTACTCAGGAATACTGTCGATTGTTGACCCTAGAATTAGTGTTCTTGTGGCATGCTCTACCTTCTCTCACCACGGATGAGTTACGACCATATTTAAACGGTAGGAATCAGGGCTTCTGCTAGCTTTTCAATTTCAGGAGTTATTGACCTCTTGACCACGAAATTCAGGGGGTCAAAACTGGTTTTTAAGGGTTCAAAAAGGGTGCAAACTAATAAATATCATCAGTTTAACGGTTTAAAATGATCTACATAAATGAATCAACATTATCAATAAAGTGTCCTGAGACACTTTATTGTTTATGATAACTCAATTATATAGATCACTTATAATAATATGAAGAAAACAAATGATATATATAATCTTGCAAAGGTTGCATTGACGGAATGAAGGCCAAAATGACCCCCTAAATTTTGATGGTCAAAATGTAGTAATTGGGGGTCAAACTGACTCAAAACCCTGGTTTAAAGGTCAAACACAAACCCTAAGTAAATGTGATATTCCATCTTACATGAATGTTTGTTATGTGTTTATTCATTGTGCGTTTTATTCCCCTATCGATAGATTTTGGGCATATTATATTTGACCTGTCTGTTTGTCTATAAGTCTTTTTTGTCCCCTAAAAAACTTTAAAATTGGCTACACCTTTTGATTGGAAAGGGATAGAGCTTTTATATTTCATATGACAGTCATGAGTATTGATTTGTGACAAGACCTTTCTGTTGGTACCTCTTTCAAGGTCATCTGTCAAGTTGAAGGTCATTTTTCAAGGTCAAATGTATTGAAAAATTTCTTAAAATGGCAGTGGTAGGGTCAACAAGCTGTCCAAAAAGCGATCAAATTTATATAATGCTGAGTTTATATCAATGTAAGAATGATTTGTTAGATAAGCTTATGCAATAAATGAAAATTTGCACCATAATTACACAATTTTTGAAATAGAATTTCTGCTTTGAATTATATGAATTTATAGCAAATAAAGCATTGGTACATATAAAAAGAGTTCTTAAAAGAGACATTATTTTCACAGTAAATGATTTACAATGAGGTTATTTTAAGCTTATCATCATTAGTGAAAATATCAAATGTTATGCAATAAGTTTTATCCCTCCCTTGAGTCCATTATCAATTTTAATATGCATCATGGAATAAGGGTCCTTTATGTAAAATTTACTGTTAGCATGAATCCTTCTATATTTAGATGTAGATCTCAGGAACCCTTACAGAATCCATAGGTTTAATGCCAATAACTAGAACTTAATCATAAAAGTATGTGTAAAAAGTGTGTTTTTGTGAAAAGATATCAAAAAATAGGAAAAGGAGACAATTTAACCCTCAAAAATCCTTACTTCGAGGACTCAAATGGTATAATAGCATTCCACAATATGGAAAAGGGGACTCAAATAGAGTAAATGGTGAAATTCAAACTTTCGCACTCTTTGCTAAATTTTTCAGGATCTAAAACATCGTTGAGAGTATTACCTGACCAAGCTCATATTGCACTGTTTCACTTATAAATAAAAGGGTCATGTGTAAAGAGGCCACCCTTTTAATTCATAGTTAGAAAAACTCCTGAATTATGATGGATTTTTGTATGACTATGCTCTAGCTATAGCTATGACGGGTTATATTGGATCAGTCATGTGATTTTATTTGAGACAAGCTAATCTGAAACCAAGTCTAGAATAGCAATGTTATGAAGTTAGCCTTGGCAAGCTTGATGACTTTTGTCTCAAGTAAATTTGAGTTACAAATTCTTTTTCACATATTAACAACATTTTTGTAAATTAAGGTAAGGGAACAGTAATAGTTCCTCCTTTAGAAACTTATGAACTTCCACAATGTTGACCGAGGTTTCCTAATGAAAATTAGGAAACCTTGGTTAACACTGTTAAAAGTCATTACTTCAATATTGTTGCGGAACTATTATGGGTCCTTTACCTTAAAAACCAATTTTTGGAATGCTCCTATTCAAGAAAAAACGCAAAAATGTACCTTAGATGAAGTTACAGTGACATCTTTGAGAATGTTATCCTACACTTGTGTAACACAAGGATATCTCTGACAAGAAGATGAGTAGAGCTATGGGAGAAATAATATGTCATGGAGAAAGTGTCCTTCGTGATATTAATTTCCTTTTGAGTTTTTATGGGTTTCCTGATGGTTTTGCACACAACAAACTTACTTACATTTAAAAAAAGGGAAAGAAAATAAAAAGGTTGATTAGATTTTGAATTAAAGAATTATGTTATACTTAATTGAGGTCCTGAGAAACTATTTCTCTTCTTTGATTAATTCTGTGTTATTTTGTTTCAGTTTGTGACATGCAGACAGACCATAAAATTTCCCGCCTAAAGTGTTTGTAAGAGGGCCCTGTGTTTACTGTTTCAGTAAATTCTGTGATATTTTGTTTCAGTTTGTGACATGCAGACAGACCATAAAGTTTCCCACCTAAAGTGTTTGTTAGAGGGTGCTGTGTTTGCTCAGATAGGGGAAGAAGAAATGGCAGAACAGGTATACTGAAAGTTATTGACAATTCCTAACCCTTGTCATGCTGAACCCAGAATACTCCTGCTTTGGCAGGAGCCATACACAAACATCAGCCTGCACATATGTGCAGTCTGATGTTAGTCTACCCCACCAGTTTCTCACTTTCAAACAAGAATTGTCAATAGATTTAGTTTTTCAAATAAAAATAAACTTACAGTTGGTACGTTTAGTGCTTTTTATACGCCCGTCGAAGACGGGACCTATTATGGGATCACCTGTGGCGTCCGGGCGTCCTGTGGCGTCCACTTCTTTGTCAGGAGCATAACTCTGTCACTTGAAGTCCGGTGGACTTCAAACTTGGCAATTGTATTCTTCTCATCATTACGGAGTGCAGTGCACAAGAACCATAACTCTACCTGGCCTATTTTTTTAGTTATTGCCCTTTGTTGTTTTTCAGACTTGAATCTTGTCCGGAGTATATCTCTTAAAGAATAAAAGCTAGGATCATGAAACTTCAAAGGTGTATAGATCTCACCAAGGGGGAGTGCAGTGCACAAGAACCATAACTCTACCTGGCCTATTTTTTTAGTTATTGCCCTTTGTTGTTTTTCATACTAGAATCTTGTCCGGAGTAAATCTCTAAAAGTTTAATGGCTAGGATCATGAAACTTCATTGGCTTATAGATCTCACCAAGGGGGGGGGGGGGGATGCAGTGCACAAGAACCATAACTCTACTTGGCCTTTTCTTTGAGTTATTGCCCTTTGTTGTTTTTCAGACTTGAATCTTGTCCAGAGTATATCTCTAAAAGTATAATAGCTAGGATCATGAAACTTCATGGGTGTATAGATCACACCAAGGGGGAGTGCAGTGCACAAGAACCATAACTCTACTTGGCCTATTCTTTGAGTTATTGCTCTTTGTTGTTTTTCATACTAGAATCTTGTCCGAAGTATATCTCTAAAAGTATAACAGCTAGGATCATGAAACTTCATGGGTGTATAGATCTCACCAAGGGGGAGTACAGTGCACAAGAACCATAACTCTTCCTGGCCTATTTTTTGAGTTATTGCCCTTTGTTGTTTTTCAGACTTGAATCTTGTCCAGAGTATATCTCTTAAAGTATAATAGCTAGGATCATGAAACTTCATGGGTGTATAGATCTCACCAAGGGGGAGTGCAGTGCACAAGAACCATAACTCTACTTGGCCTATTTTTTGAGTTATTGCCCTTTGTTGTTTTTCATACTAAAATCTTGTCCGGAGTAAATCTCTAAAAGTATAAAAGATAGGATCATGAAACTGCATGGGTGTATAGATCTCACCAAGGGGGAATGCATTGCACAAGAACCATAACTCTACTTGGCCTATTCCTTGAGTTATTGCTCTTTGTTGTTTTTCATACTAGAATCATGTCCGGAGTATATCTCTAAAAGTATAATAGCTAGGATCATGAAACTTCATGGGTGTATAGATCTCACCAAGGGGGAGTGCAGTGCACAAGAACCATAACTCTTCCTGGCCTATTTTTAGCTCACCTGAGCACAACATGCTCAAGTGAGCTATTGTGATCTCCTTTTGTCTGGCGTCCGTCCGGCGTCTGTCGTCCGTCAACAATTTCTTTAAATGACATCTCCTCCTAAACTACATGGCTAATTTTAACCAAACTTGGCAGAAATGTTCTTTAGGTGATCCCCTTTAAGAATTGCTAAAAGAATTGAAATCTGTGAAAAACTCTGGTTGCTTTGTCAACAAAAGTTAAAAAGTTAAGAAAATCTTTAAAATTCTTCTTCTTCTGAACAAGCAGTCCTACAGCCTTGAAATTTGGCATGGATGATCAGCTCATAGACCTAAATAAAATTAGCTAAAATTATATCTGTTGGGCCACCAGGTGCGGAGCATCAGGGGGGAGGGGGTAGTATTTTGGGTAACTTTTTGTAATCTTTTACCTTCTTCTTCTTCTGAATAAGAAGCCCTACAGCCTTCAAATTTGGCATGGAGGATCAGCTCATAAACCTTAATAAAAACAGCTAAAATCATATCTGTTGGGCCACCAGGTGCAGAGCACCAGGGGGGAGGGGGGAGTTCTTTTGTGAAAATTTTGTAATCTTTAACCTTCTTCTTGTTCTAAACCAGGAGCCCGACAGATTTGAATATTGGCATGGAGGATCAGCTCATAGACCTTAATAAAAGTAGCTAAAATCATGACTGTAATGCCACCAGGTGCGGAGCACCAGGCCTGAGGGTGGGAGTACTTTTGTGAAAATTTTGTAACTTTAACCTTCATCTTCTAATTAACCAGGAGCCCTACTTCAATATTGGCATGGATGATAAGCATATGGATCTAAAATTAAATAGCTAAAATCATGAATGTAGGGCCACCAGGTGCGGAGCATTAGGGGGGAGGGGGTAGTACTTTGGATCAATTTTGAAATCTTTATTCTTATTCTTCTCCTGGATCAGGAACCCTACAGACTTGAAAATTGTCATGGGTGATCAATATATTGACATTAATAAAAATAGCTAGAAGCATGACTGTAGGGTCACTAGGTGCTGAGTGTCTTGGGGAGGGGGTAGTACTTTGGATCATTTTTGAAATCTTTAAACTTCTTCTAATGAACTAGGAGTCCTACAGACTTGAAAATTGGTATGGATGATCAGCATATGGACATTAATTGAATTAGCTAAAATCAGGACTGTAGATTCACCAGGTGCAGAGCATCTTGGGAGAGGGGGGATGCTTAGTTGAGAATTTTGAATCCCTACAGCCTTTATATTTGACATGGATTGATCAACTCATTAAAGAAAACTTTAAAAGTCTCAGACTCAGCCTGTATATCTGGCATAGATTTGCTGATCACAGACCTTTTATGAAAAAGCTTAAATAAATAATGACCAGGGGAGGAGCAGAGGGGGGGGGAGGATTACTTCAAATGTTATCTGATTGAATAAGTGAAAATTTCTTTTTCTGTGGTTGCATGGACACACCTAGGTAATGAAGCTTTTTTCTCAGGTGAGCGCACCCAGGGCCAATGGCCCTCTTGTTTGAGTTATTGCCCTTTGTTGTTTTTCAGACTTGAATCTTGTCCGGAGTATATCTGTATAAGTATAATAGCTAGGATCATGAAACTGCATGGTGTATAGATATCATCAAGGGGGAGTGCAGCGTACAAGAACCATAATTCTACCTGGAATATTTTTTGAGTTATTGCTGTTGATCTCTGTCAGCTTGATTAGCTCAGTTGGTAGAGCACCAGACTTCAAATCCATTGAAGGTTGACGTCATGGGTTCAAACCCGGGCTGCCACACTAATTTAATTGTCTTTAGGGTGAGACGTAAAACCGAGGCCCCGTGAGATGGTGCTTTACACTGAGCACGTCAAAGAACCAAGGCGGATCTCAGCAGTAGTTTCATCATGTATCCTTGCACTATCCCACGTAACAACTAATTGTCTTCTGGGGACATTGCTCATATGGGCATGTGCTACGGTAGCAACAATAAATAAACGGAAATACACACACACACATCTCTGTCATTTTTGGCCAAAATGTTTAAAACTTTTTATATGAATGAACTCCAGATGGAGAGAGTTGCTTTCACTTTCAAAACATTGGATAGAGGATAGTTGTTTTTTTTCATTGTAAGATCGATATATATTTCATGTAGTGGACCATAAAAGGTATATTTAAACGAACAGTTGAGCCATGTTGGGCACAAATCTTTTGCAGACTGAATAGACTAAGATGTGCAGTCTGATCTTTATCTTCACAACCTGTTATCCTCTAATTATACCCCCTAAATATGTTTGTCGGTATAATTACAGGAGTCACCTTGTTGGTCGGTCCATCCGTTAGTACATCTGTAGCTGTTCTTGGTCACTCAATTTCTAAGTAACTAATGGATTTCATTCAAACTTCACAGATGTGATCAGTATTAAGCAGAGATGTAGCACAAGTGCTATTTTGGTTATGGTCCATTGACATTTGACAGAGTTATGGCCCTTAGACAGAAAATAGCATTTTATTATGGACAAGCACTTGTAGGGGTAGTCCACTTTGCAATAGTCTAGTTTAATTGCGTTAACGTGGCAAAAATTGGCAACTTGTTCCAAACAAAATTTTTAATTCACCATGATAAGGTTTAATTCAGTTAATTTTGATTTCATGTAACCAGTGTTTGAAGGAAGCTGTTGCTCGTCATCAGGGTATGAAAGAAGATCTCCACGTTACTCCATTTGCTTATTTTGAGATGGCCTCAATATACATGAAAAAACCTGAGGTGAGACATGTGTTATGTATTATTGATTATTCTTGTACTTTCATACAAAACAGATAACAGGGCCCGAGTTTATAAAACTTTCCTCATTCTCAATTCCAAATTTTCTCAAATTTTAATTTGAGATTAAAGCCGTAATTCTGTTTTATTACTTATTTTAATGTATTAACATAAAAGATAATATGAATAAAATGTTAGAAATTACAACTTATTAATATTATCTTTTATTTTTATACATTTATTTAAATTTAAAATTTGTGAAAATTCTCAGTTGAGTCTGAGAAAAGTTTTATAACCTGGGGCCCAGAGATATAGAGGATAATCATTCGTTTCAGTGTAAGATCAATTCATATTTCATTGAGTGAACAACAAAAGCTATATTTTCACCAGTGGCTAAGCCACAAGTGAAAATATAGCTTTTGTTGTTCACTAAATGAAATATCAACTGATCTTACTAAAAAAAACCAAAACCAAACAATTATTCTTTTTCTTTTATGCATAAAGGAGGCAATATGTGAAAAGATTAGGACAAATTTACTTAAAGTGCGTCATTTTTAAAGTGATTACTCACTAACATTCATGATGAGTCACTTTTGAGGCTCTGCTTGGATGATGTCAGATAGGTTGAAATGAATGAAAACAGATTACAAGTTTTTGATTATCTCACTGGTAAAGTAGTGAGTTTATCAAAATGATAATCTATGGTTATTCCTCGCAAAACAACCAAAAGGCAGTGAAGAAATTCTTGTCACATACATGTGGAAGATAACTCTTTAAATGAGGTCATCATGGCATCAACTGAACTTACCATTATGTGGTATTTCTTTGGTTATAGGAGAAAAAAAGCGTTGAACAGCACAATACTGCAGTTTTAAATAAGAAAAATAATGTGAAAATGGTTCTAACCAAGTCTTGAATAGAAAAGTTATAAAGCTCTCCTGACAGCTTAATTGCTTCTCTATTCAAGAGTTGGTTAACATCAGCTGTTCTCTATGAAAATTAAGACAATTCTGATGTATTTCTCTAGGGTAGTAGCTTACTTATTTTGACATAGCCTCTTCACACATGAAAAATATGAAGTGTGAAAATTTAAAGCATTATGAAAGATTTGTATACAACTATTGTAAGTACAGTGGATATTGCTTGAACACGTCTTTTAAGCGACTGAATTTATAAAGAGACCATTATAAAAAGTCCATACTATGAAGGGAAATCTATGAAAATGTTAGTTTTAAGTATAGAACAGTAGTTGATTTTTTTAACCTCATGTTGTTGTAAACCTGTTTGAATCATCTCAATGAGACAATTCCAGTGGGTTTGAACTCCATAGAATTCAGTAAGACTTTCCAAACAATCTATGCTTTCAAAAAAGCCTGTTTTATTTGTCATAAATATTGTATTACGTGACCATACTTACAAGTGAATACTCTTTGGTGAGTTTAATAAGTTCTGTATTTCATGAACACAAATTTGATATTCTTTTTATAATTTTACCCAAATTATTGTGATAAATCGAGAAAACTCCAGTCATTTGTGGATTTAAGTTAATCCACTAGTCGATTAACACCTGTGTAATATCAAAAATATTCAAGGGGGTTATTTCACTCCTGCAAGACAGGTCATATTATGTATATGAGCCTCTGCGTGACATTTCAAACAATTTCACATGTAAGCAAAGCAAAGCTTCAGGCCAGCCTGTGCAGCCGCACAGTCTGACCAGAGTCTTCACTATGCACTATATAGATAGATAAGGTCTTAATTGCTCCTCAAGCGGTCAACATATATTCTTATTGCATTGTGCAGTTGGTTACAGTGCTCAAAGTTTGTACCTAGGGCATGTGTGAAATTGCTGGAAATACCATGTATTTGCTCACATTATATTTACAGACCAAGGCTACTGCTGTATCATTATTGACAGAGATAAAGGTAAGTGTGAAAAGTCTGTACTTAATAAAATGAATTTTTGTGTGTGTGAAACTGTGAATTTGTTAATGTCACAGAAAAATAGCAAATTTACCAGAAATTGGTTGAAATTAAGAATTGTTTAATATCAATACGCCTGTCAAAAGGCAGGACACATTATGTGACCACCTATGTCGTCCAAGCAGGAATCCTTTTCTTTTTCTGGAGAATAATTCTTTCTCCTTTTGTTTGATTGACTTGAAACTTTATTATGTTTGTCCCATAATTACAAAGTGCAGTGTGCAAGAACTGTAACCCTATCTAGCTAATTCTAGCATAACAGGCGTATCTTATTTCAATGTGCCACCTTGTTTAATGTGGAAATATATAAATATATCTACATATATCCAGACATTATCAGTGGATGACCCAACATTGTGACAAAAGCTTTTAGCTCTAGTTACAAGGTCTTGTAAATTTATTTATGATATGCTGTGAAAACATCAGGAAGTTTTGCTACAACCAAACATTTCTTATAAGTACTTATGAGCGTTTGTTGAGAATTGAAAAAAAGCACACTGGTAAGATGTGAATTTATAATTGCTATACTTATAAATGTAAGCTCTATCTGGCTTGGTCTAAATTGGTTTGCTACTTTGAGAATGACAATAACAGTAGCATAGCTTTAACCTGATTCAACATTTCTTATAATTTTTATTCAATATATGTTATATTACCTCACATTGATAAGATTGGGGGCATATTATTTTACTGTTTGATTGTCTGTCTGCAACACTTCATCCAAAAACTTAACATTGACAATCACTTCAAGCCTATTCATGTTACAATGTTCGCATAAGGCATGATGAAAGATCTCAATGATATGCATCTGCTGGTACCAAGGTTAAGGTCATGTGACAAGGTCAACCTCATCTGTCAATTTGCAAACAAATGAAACAAGAAGTTGTTTAGGAGGCATTGGTGTTTTACAAATGTGACCCGTCACGCAAAAAGGGACCATCTGGGAACTTTGTAAAATGAATATTTGAAAAAGAGATTGGGTCCAGCATTCGTCCACCAGAGGTTGCATTTCAAAAATTCTTTCACTGGAAGGTAGTTTGAACATTCTAGATTTAGAAAATAAGTCCATTGCAAAAAGTTTCGACCCTAGTCAGTCTGCGCAAACCTCGCAGTCTGACTAGGGTCGACATTTTACGCACTACCCAGATGGTCCATTTTTGTGTGATGGGTCACAAATATATCTTGTTTGTTTTCAGGAAAAATTCAAAGATTATGACTTTGAAAACCGACTGGTTGTCAGAGTTAACAATGCTTTGAAAGAACTGAAAGGCAAGACAAAGTAAAGTTCAGACTGCACAAGACATATAGAATTTCTACCCCTAGGTTGTATAGATAAACATTGTTAGAATTGTTGAAGTACAGATTAGATTACTATGCCCCCTTTGAAGGGGATATTTTGCTTTGCACTTGTCTGTCAGTTGGTTCGTTTGTCTGAAGCATATCTCAAAAAGTATGCAAGCTAGAATCATGAAACTTTACAGGTGGATAGATCTCATTAAGAAGAAGTGCAGTGCACAAGAGCTATAACTCTGCTCATCATATTTTGTGAGTTATTGCCTTTTGTTTATTGACAAATAATATGCCATTGACCTGCTCTTATGGGGGGGGGGCATAAATGTTTTATAAACATCTCTTGTTTGAATTTGTATTTAAGAGTGTTACTTAAACTTGTGATCATGAATAAAAACCTTGACAAAAATTCATAAAAAATCAATTTTTTGAAAGCACTAGATACAGTAATTGATAGTTTGTTTTTGCATTATCTTATCAACTTTTCTGGTTTAAAAAGTGAAGTCAGTTGGTATAGACTAAGATCAGACTGAGCATATGTGCAGACTGATCATTTTCTTACACCTACTACCTTAGAACTATTTTGGGTCTAGCTTAACGAGGGTTCAATCTTGTCTGAAAGGTCATTGAACTGAGAGCTGGAGCTTAAAGTTTGTTTTAAAAAAAGTGAACGAACATGAGAAAGCACTCAACTGTAACACACCAGAGAGAATTAATTGTTGAAAAATGATGATTGCCCAATAATCATGATAACGAAGAAGTCTGCTGTGTATTTAGGAAACCTGTACAGGGGGTTGAAAAATACAAAGGTTGGGATTTGGCTTTGGATGAATCTCTGCATGAAAATAAAGTAATTAAGTAACAGAGAGTTTGGTGGGAGTTAGTTTGAGAACCCTGTAGTCCCCCACCTCACCCCACCCTCATCCGCACTCCCAAGGTAAACCACCACTACCTTTGAAATAATAGTCTTTAATTATGAGGATAATGAATAGTCCATAATTAAAATTGTAATCAGATGAAATTTCTTTGGTAGCTCATTTTATCAAGGTTTATCAAGGTTTGTGTGATTTAAAATGTCAAAATATAAGTTTTTTATAAATTCATTCTAGATTTGGTGTCAAGTTCAATTATGCTGAAATTAAGATGTCTGATAAATTATAGTTTACTTATTTCTGTGAAAGACCACAGCGTAGTAACTCCAGCTAATCAAATATATATCTACCTAGATTTTGGTCACCAGCTTACAATAACATATTAAATAATCTCTTTATGATAAGGGTATTACTGAATATTTCATTTCATTAAAAATCTTCATTTATTGCAAAAAGATATGATAAGCTTATAGCTACATTGAGTGCTTGTAGAAAATTCTGATCAGATTTTGCAGATTCGCAGACAAATCTTAGACTGGTCCCACTGTAGACTATCATAAAAGCCGACAAGTGGTCACCAAAATACAGTCACAAATATATGGCTTTTCAGTACTTGCACCTAGCACTTTTGATTGGCAAGTGAATTGTTTGTAAACAATATTTCAGGGGTGCCATTTTGCCTTTTGTGAGAGTTTTTTCAAGGTCAGGTCTGCAAAGAAAACATACATTCATGGATAATTCATATTTTCTCTATTTTATCTTTTCACCCATTGATTAATGAATGAATGTCATTATCTCTTCTACTTTTATAACAAAGAGGAGCCTTATTTTTGGTATTAGACTGGAACTTTTATATATGGCCACGTCTCTAGACTATGGACAAAAAAATTGGTGTGTACTTGTTGGCTTCATACATGAGCCGACAATAGGACCAGTCTAAGACAGATCAGTGACCCCATGCTATGAACATGCAAAATTGTCGGAAATGCACACACTGGTTCATATGTTGAGAATCTACAGTAAGCTACATTGTGAAACTGACATTTATTACAATCAAAGACAGTCTAAATTGCTCACTCAATACTCCATTCATTTATTCCCTACACTCACTTTAACCTTGTAAAATGCTCAAAAATATCTGAAAAGATAAGATCAACAACTACATTCAAAATAAATATACCTAGGAAAAAAAAATCGTTGATTTATTGAAGTTGTAAGCGTCTGATTGGTTCTCGGAGAAATAGGAAGCTATTTTTAGATCTTGTATGTTTATTTTATTAAAAGGAGGTAATAAATATTGCTAATTTCCCTTATCTCCCTTCAAATCATCCTACTCATTCAATTTCATTCCAAAATCATTTCAAAATCATTCATCTTATAAATTTCATAATGTTCTTAACTGTATTTGTGACCAATCAGTAAAAAAGGGACCAAACTTTGTGATTTCTGCTTATTTTCTGACTATGAAATTTTCTCCCTCATATACAGTCAACTACTGTTTGAACAACATCTGTTACATCGACATTTTTGTATACCGACACTAATTTGATGGGAACGGATTTGCACTGTTTATTTTTCTCCCGTTACAACGGAATTCTCGTTTTCCGACATCGACACAAAATATCAGGGAACGAAAGTGCAAAATCCCTATATGTTATCATTCATTACATCGACACTTACCTGGAAAATTCCTAGCGGCTATTTTTAGCACCTCGCGGTAATGTGTTAATCAACAATGTACGCATGTATACGCTAAAGTGCGAATACAGGTTTTCCCCTTCGGCGATTATCGACGATTAAACCACCCGGAACACAATAATCTCGTCCGTTAACCTTTGGTTGATTGAGGGTGATATTGTCGTTACTAAATTACAAAAAGGTTCGGTTACACCACTTTGCATTCGACAGGTACAATTTAACCACTTTTTACTCGACTTTTTCTTGGCGAAAAGGGCAAGTCGTTATTTACTTTGTTATTTTACTTTGTTTGATTGTTTGGCAAACATCATTGTCGTACATTTTACATTGATCTATATTTATTTAAAAAAAGTGGCTGAGGCACCAGCAAAGAGGCGTCGAACCCAACTCTCTTTTGAGCAAAAAAAACATACGATTTTAGAATACAAATCTTCACATTCCAATATAACACAGGATCAGTTGTCGAGTTATTTGTCAAAAGAGTGGTAGATCGACAATCTGTGATTAATGGAACAAAAATATTCCATAATTAATTCTGATTATTTCACTGTCTCTAGATCTGAAGCTAAGTCATGCTTAAAAACTGTCATAATCTATTTTAAACAACAGGGAAACAAATGCCACAATGAAAACCTATTTAGAGACTGCATGGAAACTATTATTTTGTAGAGAAAAATGTTTACAATCAAGGAAGAATATCTATATGGATTTCTTCAAAAAGTAATAATTAACAAGTTTTAATATACAGTTTTAAGTTTTGTAGGTATGTTAAAGCTATTCAAGGCAATCTATTAGTATATATTTCGTTTAAAAGTGTATATTGTATAAAAATGTTACCAACTTTTGCGTTGAAGGGGTGATTTTCAATACACCGACATTTTTGTTATAACGACATTTTTATCGGGAACAAACATGGTCATTGTAACGAGAGTTGACTGTAATTATGAAATAATTTCATTTTTGTGTTGATCTGTCTATGAATAAAGTCTGATGGAGGAGGAGTTATATGCAAAGGGTAAAATCCGAGGCCATTGTTTTATAGTTTTGATTAATGCATCATCTGTTTTACCTCTACTGAATCCAGTCTCATTCTAAAAAAGTTATTTTACAGAGTCCAAAATGGCAAGACAGGTCATATTTCAATGTCTCAATCCAAAACAGTTGTAACTGCCAAAGTGTTTATAGACTGTTACAACTGTTTTGCCCTGAGCCATCAATGTAAAAAGAAAAATAGAAGCACTTCTGGCTTGTTGGCCAAGTGGTTAGTGCACTTGATTTGTAACCAGGTGGTTGCGGGTTCGAGCCCAACCCAGGCTGGGTAGTAAATTAGGGCAGGACACATTATAGACAAGGCCTCAGTCCACCCAGCTGTAAAAGTATGTAGCAGTGGTTAGATAAGGTAGAACCATGATGGAAATAAAAGTCATTTGACCCTTTTTAGCTCACCTGAGCACGAAGTGCTCATGGTGAGCTTTTGTGGTTAGGTGGATGTCCGTCGTGCGACGTGCTACGTCCGACGTCAACATTTGACATGTATGCACTCTAGAGGCCACATTTTTAGCCAGATCAACCTGAAATTTGGTCAGAATGATAGTTTTCATGTATGAGTTTGAACTTGGGTCAACAGGGGTCAAAATTAGGTCATGAGGTCAAATCTTAGAAAAACCTTGTGTGCACTCTAGAGGCCGCATTTTTTTGCCTGATCAAGCTGAAAATTGGTCAGAAGGATTGTCTTGAATAAATCTAGGACAAGTTAGAAATTGGGTCATTTAGGGTCAAAAACTAGGTCACAGGGTCAAATCTTAGAAAAACTATGTATGCACTCTAGAGGCAACATTTTTTGCCAGATCAACCTGAAATTTGGTCAGAATGATGGCCTTGATGAAATCTTGGATGTGTTTGAAATTGGGTCAACTAGAGTCAAAAACAAGGTCAGGGGGTCACATCGTATTAAAAACTTATAGGCACTCTAAAGGCCACATTTTTTGCCAGATCAACCTTATATTTGGTCAGAATGATTTTTTTGATGAAATCTTTGGCCAATTCGAAATTGCGTCAACTGGGGTCAAAAACTAGGTCACAGGATCAAATGTAAGAAAAAAATTGTATGCCCTCTAGAGGCAAGATTTTTGCCTCATCAACCTGCAATTAAGTCAGAATGATTGTCTTGATGAAATCTCAGATGTGTTCAAAATTGGGTCAATTAGGGTCAGAAACTAGGTCATGGGGTCAAATCTTAGAAAAACCCTGTTAGTCAACCTGAAAATTGTAAAAAAGGAATCTCTTGTTGTATAGAAGCAACAATATGGTTAAGCTGAGTGACATTCATTCATCATTCTTTTTCTAGACCTACTTTTAAAAATTTAAGACAGTTCATTCAGGTGAGTGATTTAGGGCCACTATGGCTTTCTTGTTTCATATTTTTCCCCGAGTAAAAATAGAAAAATTCTGAACTTGAGTAACAAACAGATTCTCCTTTCAATGCATATTTTACAGCATTGGACGTTTCTTTTAAATTTGCATTGATATCTGCATCTTTTTTTTCAATTTAAACATTTTGAAATAATAAGGAATTGGGAAAGGAGACTAATATTGGAGTTAGATAGCAATGTTTTAAAGTTAGCTCTATTTCGTACCACATTTTGTTTTTTTGTTATGTTGTTGTTTCAAAGTCTATTTATTTATTGTTTGCCATTATGGTTGGGGCTCTGTTATGCACAATTTTAGAACTTCCAATAGGAAGATTCCTCGGTCCTGAAACCATAGAAATTGCTTGTTGGAAGTATAACTAAATGAATTGGTCATAGCAATACCTTTTAAATGTAATGTTAGGCCATCCAGTAGTGCCAAGAGAATCCTGAAATCAGACAGATTAAAATTTGTGCATTACTTAGTTATGTCCCTTATACTTCTCTTTAGCTTGTATGATATGCCTTAAAGTGCTTGATTTATTTTGCTCGATTAAGTGTTTGCAACATTTTACACTTAATGCCTATATTGTTTTATTCCTGTCAAACTGTCAACCCATCATAGATCAACACAAGTTTAAATTTTTCTGGATTTGAACATTTTGCGTTTTGCGTTTCATAATGGATGGGATTTTAGAATTTCCTGCTGCCATTAATTCGAATTATTTAGCAATTTAAAGTGAGCCCAGACAACTTTTAGGAAATAATAGTTTTTAATTATATTATGATGTTGCAGGGTGACCAAAATATTGTAACAACAGTTTGAATAAACTACAGTTTAATTAAACTTGAGTAAGAAAGCTTAATGCTTTTGATCGCAGATTAACCTTAAACTAAACAGTGAATTGATTTGCATTTGACCATGAAAATGTCAATGCCATCTTCCAAGGTCAAGACTTAAAGTCAAGGTCCTATTAACCCATTACCAGACAAAAATTTAGACTGGTCGAATTTGAATAAGTAACTGACAAGAATTTTCAGTTGATGAAATTTTGGAAATCATTGTCTTAGGGGGAAGAAATTTTGTGGACATTGAAGAAATTGCTTGTAACAAGCAATTTCTTCGTTCTCCACAATGTTTTTCGAAAGGTTTCTTCTTCGGAGGTGTCAAAAAGTTTGGATAAGGTTAAAGCAAATGAGCATTTATGGGGCAATGGTGTTTCACAAAAATATTTTGCTTTCTTCTTTTTCTGAAGTGTGTGCCAGTCATTTCTATGTATTAAATGTTTTTTTTATCCGGTACATTTTTATCGGACTGATTATGTTTATCCTAATTTATTTAGTTTGATTGCAATGAAAGCTTAAGCTTAAAGAGTATCTTTTGAATGATCAATCCATGTTTTCCTTCCATGGATAGGGGCAGTGGTTTGAATTTTAAATCAAAGCTTTGTTGATTTGGGCTGGCTAATTACTAGTCTTTGACCCATAAACATGCTCCAGACAGGATAGGGTTCATACTCGAGTCTTGCATTTGCTGACAGCATAGACATAGATAATCTGTGCATGTATGCAGTCTGATGTAAACTCTACATGCTTGCATTTTTATTAGCTGACCTGTTTTCGGAGAAAAAATAAGGTATTGCTATAGCCATGGTGTTGTTGTTGATATCATTGATGTTATTGTCCAAGTGCAAAAACCTTGACATTTTGTGATATCTCTGGTTCTACGGAAGGCATTCACTTGAAATATTGCTCAAATGTTTACTTTCAAAAGATCATCCTATACTATCAAGGGGATTAACTCATTTTGTGCAAATGATGCGACTTAGATTTTTATCCACCACCCATCACTCAACAGCTGAGCATAGGTACCTGTAGGCGGTGCTCTTGTTTAGAAGAACCAGCCCTGCGTTCAGGATGATGAGAAAACGGTGCAAACTGTTTACCAATTTTACCCCGCTTTGCACAGGCTGACAGTTTTCACTGTTTTGTCGTCCTGAACGCAGGATATGATAAACAGAGGTTGTTTTACTTGTTTTATAAGGATAGGTAAAACCAATCAATTAAGTCTGCAGGCTGTATACACAAACAATATACATGACATGTATCCTGTCTTTTGTATCTATGCAAATGTGTCCTAGTGGATGTATAAGTATTTAAAGCAGAGGTGGGTTCGTTAGAGCGAGATTCTTAAGATTCTTATAAAGATTTTTAAGATAAAGCGTTCGGTAGAGCGAGATTTTTTAGCGGCTCAATAAGAATCTTAAGATATCTCAATGAGGAAACGAAGATGGTTTTGCATTGGCTTAAAACGAGATATCATGATGACGTCAAACATTTTCACTCAAAATATCGAAATTCGTTAATTATGACGTCTTAAAAATCTCATTTAGATGAATTTTTCATCTTGCTTTAAAGTAAGCACCTCAGTTTACATAGTACAAGGACTTATTTTACTGTGCATTATAGAGATATTGTTGTATCAGCTCTCAGAAAAATATTGCCCATATAAGTATGCTATCTTATTATATATTCAACATAAGTTGTAATTCTATATACAGAAAATGCTGAAAACAGCGCAATCAATTTTGGACTGTGATATTTTGATGGTTGTAGTATGCCATATGTCAAATCAAAACACTTTTTGCATCGTTTTACATTTGAATTGATTCTTCAATAATATTCAGTGTCCCAGTGCTAAATTGTTGTAAACAACGATATATGAGCCTTTGTGTGACATTTCCATTAATCTCGAAATTAATGTGTGCAAAGCAAAGATCATGGCCAGTCTGTGCATATGCACAGTCTAACCAGAGACTCTGCTAGGCCCTTTGTAGATAAAGCTCTAAAAGAATCCTTAGACATCTTCTAATTGTAATGTAGCCATCATTATAGCGCAGTTGGTAGCTTGTCAGACTGTCATTCTAAAGGTCCAACGTTCAATTTTCAACACTAGCACTCATCTTTTCCAACTATTTGTCTCCTACCAATGGGTTGATAATCATAGACCTGAGTTAGATAGCAGCTAGAGGCTAGGAAAGGATGTAATGGTACTACTGGTGTGAGAAATATATAATGCGTTCTTAGTGTTTTGTATGAAAAAAAAATAGTGTTGTAACGATTATCGGAAATAATCGATTAATCGTCGCTGAAGTCCGAGATCGGCGACAATCGATTCTCTCGTCGAAAAATCGATGTCGTTACTTATTTTCCTTTCCGGTAGTTTTCATCTGTTGTGTTTATTGAAAATAAAGGGACACCACTCTTAAACTCAAATTGAAAATGGCAGACCATGGAAATAGTGCTTCTTTGTCGGATATTTTTCAAAATCCAGTCATGGCGAATGACCGTCAGACATGGCCGAAACGAAAACCCTGGGTCGGGTAAATGTTACCAGATTGTCAGTCCGAATGTCCGTCACTATTTTCTGGGCAAAATGCTTTTTTAACTGAAAATCTATTCTGAAAATAGAATAAAAAGATAAACTTTCTCACGTAAACCAAACATCAATCTTAAGATTGACAATCGGTTAACAGATTTTCTACGACTTTCGGCACCGCTAGAAAAAACAAATTCTATTTTACAAATCCCATCAATTAGGAGGCCTTGGAACTGATTTCAGGATCCAATTTTTAAAGAATTATTGGAAGCTAGTCTTTTAACCTGATTTTTTGTATTTTTCCAGTTTCAAAAGCACAAACACAATGATAACTTTCTGCTTATTCGTACCCAAGAATGTTAGACCCATCAAATTATTTCTGTTATTTCTATGAAAATCTCAAGTGCCTGTATTCTTCTGAAAAGACATTTCTTTTTTTCAACTCTTGTAGATCTAATTTCGGCTTTTAAATCAAAGCACTAAAATCACTGACAGATTAAGAGAAATTTTACCACCTACCTAGGCCTGAAATGTTATTGCTACAAAGTTTTCTCTCTCAAGTTATATGCAAAAAGGCATACACAAACAAAGATAATTCAACAGCTGATTGTCTAACGACTTGCTAGTCACAACCGTATAAATATATATAAATGATGCATGTAATTTTGGAATAATTATTGATGTCAGCAATTATATTTTTGTTGTTGTTCTTATTTTAGACTAACAAGAAGTTAGAGAGATATTAAGGTTTGAAAAATGGTAATTATCCTTCGTTTATTTAACTATCAAAGTGCATTAATCATCATTTTCTGAAACAAAAAAAACACCAACTTGGAAGTAACTTGATACTTTGTTATCCCATCTTAGTATGATTGCTAAATGAGATTACATTATAGAACTTAAATTTGAAGGCTCTAATGATTTTCTTTCTCATATATATTTCTCCCCAATATTTTTGATCTTTATTATTTACTTGTACAGTTGAATTGAATTCCACTTTTAGCTTGAATAACACTTACTGTTGATGCTATACAACAGATGACAAACTTGAGCCTTTGGAGGTACTAAACAACTGCATCAGACAACAAAGAAGTACTTATCTAACAAAAATGAAGTTTCGATTCTAAAATCGATAATTGAATCGAAAACAGTTTCCGATTCAATTCGATTATCGATTCTGATCTGAGTCCGATTTTACAACACTAAAAAAAAATCTGTCTGAATTGATTAGTGTCGAGGCTTTGCCGAGACAATTATCAATTCTCACAAGCGAGTTAGATATTTTTTTAATACAATAGATTAAGTATGTACTATATTATCTTATAACCTCTATTTGCCTTGTTTTCGTTGTTTCTAACAGAAATGCAAGTTTCTAAATATAAGCGCATTATATCATTGTTCTTAAAATAACCATGTGATATAAAAAATATCATACAGGATGTTACCACATGGATGTTTGTATAGTTATAAGATAAATACCAGTAATCCATTATTAGGTGCTACAGACACTGCAATATGATTGGAAGAATGTTAGAAGCTGTGTAAAACCCCATCTAAACTGATAAAATCCAGGGCTTGAAAATTCTACTCGTCTGCTCGTCCTGCATAATGTTTTCCTTCTTTATCTTTTTAAGCAGGACGGATGGATTTTGCAAAATTTCTCTTATGAAATTGATGTATCACTTATTCACTATATTTTTCTATTTAGTAGGACGAGTAGAAATTTCAAGAATTTAAGCCCTGAAATCTAACTGTCTAGGCTGCACATTGTTTGGGCATCAAGCAAGCATGTTTCATTTGTTGGAAATATCACAGAAGATTCATAATATATACAAACGATATTGTTTGAGCGACCACTTTAAGTGACCAAATTTATTAGACAACCATTATAAACAGCCCTTTCCCCATAAGCAAATTCTATGAAATAATTGGCACTTTTTAATGGAAAGAGTTCATTATTGAATTTATGTTGTTAAAACCAATTAGAATCATCTCAATGAGATGATTCTGATGGGTTTGAACATCATAGAGTTCATTGAGACTTATGTGATAGTCTATATATGCTATCAAAATGACATGTCTTATCTATCACAAAATATTGTATTAAGTGACGATTCCCATATCGGACCGCTTTTTCGTGGTCCCCTGGGTGGTCACTTAGCACAAGTTTTACTGTATGTATTTCCAACTTTATAGTACTGGGACATGAAAATGAACTGCATGTATGTATCATTCACAATAACCTTAAATTAATCATGATTTGAAATTATTATAAACATGTTATATAAGATGAATAACCTTCTTTAAAAGGGTACCACATTTTAGGGGGAAAAAATTCCGTTTAATGCCCTGCATCAATAGATCCTGTTTGTTAGTCCTTTTGTCTCCCAAAAAACTTTAACCTTGGCCGTAACATTTGATTTATAAGATTCTGATTCTTTATAATATGAGTATTGCATGTAAGAAGACCTTTCTGTACCACATTCAAGGTCAATAACAATTTTCGAGGTCAGAAATATGGAAATATTCTGAAAAATGACAGTCGAAGGGGATTTGGTGTTTAGATGACGCATAGCGTTACCCTAATTTTTTTCTTGAATATTCTTGAAATAATTATGTTGAAGCTATGAGTTGTATTTATTTATTCTACAGATTCTTAATTGTGTGATTTTTTTTTACCTTTTGTCAGACAAAAAAAATAAGATTAAACGCTCCTGAGTCCAGGATAAAAAAAATTGTGAAAGTTTAGAAATAGTTCCTTGATTTGTGCACATACACTTTAATGCAGAAACATTTCCCAAGTGTAATGTGAATGGTTTGACCTTTGCTGGTCTTATGTATTTGAAATTGTTAATAAAATTTCAAGGGGTCAGTGCAACACTATTGTAAGTGCCTAAAGGTATATAGGCACTTACAAAAGTGTTGCGCTGACCCCTTGATTTAAAATCAATGTAAACATTGTGGGAAATGTCAGATGCTAGTTGAACTTAATAAGCCTTTCCATGGTATTTCATCAAGGAAAAATGCCAGGGACCAAGAAATGTCATAACTACAGCTTTATTCAAGTTTGTTTTAACCCCCTCATGCTGAATTAAAATCCACTTTCAGAATCACACTAGTATCAAAGTACTGAAAACACTGGAATTCAAGAGTGTAGGACAATTTTTCTTTTTGAATATAAATTCCACGAACAACTCTGCCTTGAAAGGAGACAAACAGGTGGTGTAGACTAAGATCAGACTTTGCATGTGTGCAGGCTGATTTTTATACCTCCTGCCAAAGGAGGAATTTACTGGGTTCAGCATGACAAGGGTAAATAATGTTCTCTCAAAGACTGATTATTTCATTGTCCTCAAAAGACTTAAAAAAAGAATCATCATTGAAAAATTATTCTTTGCAGCCTTTTTGAAAATGTTTCAGTCTAAAAAGAATTGTATGGTGATAAAGGTTGATATTTATTGTATATAACCCCTTATCAGGCTGAATTAGCTCTTGGCCAAATTTGCAGTCTGATCTTTGTCTTTACCTTCTGCCAAAGCTGGAATATGCAAGGTTAAGTTTGACAAGGGTTACAAAAGCATGAAGCCACCATTTTAGATAGACATGTACATGAAATATAAAAAAAACAAAACCTACCAGATTTTGTGTGTGATTTTTGTCCCGGTATTCTTTGATTAGAACCAGATATTTCTTTGATTAAAGTCATTAAATCGTTTAAATGTGTTGTTTCTGTCTTAGTTTTCATTCAGAGCCTGTGTATGACATTTCCAACAATTTCAAATGAGCGCAAATCAATGATTCTGGCCAGCCTGTGTATCTGCACAGTCTCACCAGAATCTTCACTTTGCGCTTTGTTGATAGACAGGGTCCCAAAGTGTCTTTAGATATTTAGGCAATCTTGTTATTACACTATGTGGTAATCGAGGCTACTAAAATGTGGGATGTTCGCACACATGTCAAATTGTTGGAAATGTGACACACAGGCTCAAATGATACCACTTTCTTACAACTCAAGAGAGCAAAGCTTCAGAAAACATCAGTGACAACAAAGAAATTTCTTTATTGAACACAATGGGCAAACTTATTTCTTCTAGAACGGGTCCCAATTTTGTTGTTTTTCAGCAACAAAAAATGTCAGACTGTCAATCTAGAGGTCCCAGGTTGGATCCTTGACAGCTGCACTCATTCTTTCCGACTATATGTCTCTCACCAATGGGTTGATAATCGTAGACTTATGTCAGATAGTAGCTGGAGGCTAGGTAAGGATGTGATGGTTGTTTTGGCGAGAGAAATTCCAGGAATCCATTGCTAGGTGTGATATAACTGAAAAAATGTTGAAAACGGCCTTAAACTCCATTCAATCAACCAATCAATCAATCAATCAATAATTAGCTAACTAATTATAATAGGAAATCATTTTAAGTAAAACAATTCTAAATTGCTCTCCGATTGCTCCATTCATTCATTTCAAACTCCCACTCAAACCATCAGAAAAAACTCAAATATCACTTCAAAAAGATAAGATAAAAAACTACATTAAAAAAATCTGAAATTCCATGATTGCTTGTAGAAATAGGAAGCTATCTATAGAATTTGTATGCATATTTTATTATAGGGAGATAATAAATATCACTTACTTTGTTCATTGAGAACAAAATTAGCAATAATGGATTACCTGCCTTAGTTTAACTCAAAATTACTCCTCCCACACATGAAATTTCATTCAAAAGTCAGTCAAATATCTTTCATCTTGTCAATTTTCTGATGTTGTTTAGTATAGCCCCTTATGTGGTTATGTGGGCCAAGTAATTACAATTAACACGGTCTCTTACCACTCCTTACAGCTAATTTCGTTTCAATTACTTAGACAGTGGCTGGCTTTGCAATCTTCATGAGACTGTTAAACAATTAGTTTTAACAACCTTGATTGCCATCATTTGAACATGGGACACATACGTATTGTTTCACATTGCATCATGATTAAGTTAGTATCACACTGGGCTGCGTTTTGTCATTGACGACTTTTTATAGAAACGGAGGCAGAACCAATGACTAGTAGCAGAAGAACAATTATTTTGCCCCCTTTGAAGAAGAGGAAGTATATTTTGCTTTGCACTTGTTGGTCGGTTTACCTGTATACCTTTTTCTCTAGGGCGTATTTAAAAAAAGTATGCAATTTAGAATAATGAACTTCACAGGTCTCATAGGGGAGAAAAGCAATGCAGAAGAACCATAACTCTACAACTCATATTTTTGAAATAATTGCCCTTTGTTAATTGACAAAGAAAATGCCTTCAACCTGCTCTCATGGAGGGTGCATAATTGTTTTACAAATGTCTTGTTTTTTTTAAATAAAACAGTCATTAAAAGGGTGTGGCCACAAGTTCCTACACAAACCAATACAAATTGATTTGTTAACAGATGACATCGTTTTGCACACTTACAGATATAAACAAATTGTGAGTGTGGTTCAAAATTAAATTCTTAGCATGGTGAAAATCTTTCCTCAAAAGCAAATTAAAAGGTTTCTCAACAGCAAAATTGGCAGTTAGATAGAAAGTTTGTTCCTTGAAACAAAATTATTATTTTTTTTTTTTTTTGACAACGCTTTTTATTTTTAGCTCACTTAGGCGACAAAGTGCTAAAGAAGAGCTTTTGTGGTCAAATGAAGTCTGTTGTGTGTCCTCCGTCGTGTGTGGTCAACATTTACCTTGTAGATACTCTTGAAGTCATGTTTTTTGCTTAATCAACCTAATCATTGGTCAGAATGATAATCTTGATAAAATCTCGATCAAGATCAAAATTTGGTCTAGTGAGGTCAGAAATGAGGTAACGGTCAAATATTAGAGAAACCTTGTAGACACTCTAGAGGCGATAATCAACCATGAAATTGGTCAAGTGAGGTGAAAATTAGAAAAATCTTGTAGATACTCTAAAGGCCATACTTTAAATGCCCAATCAACCTAGAAATTGGTCATATTGATTATCTTGATAAAATCTTAATCAAGTTCGAAATTGGGTCAAGTAGGGTAGAAAATGAGGTCAAGGGGGTAAAACCCTAGAAAAACCTTCTAGACACTTTAAATGCATATCTGTTGCCCAATCCACGTGAAAATTGATCAGAATTATTATCTTGATAAAATTTCGTTCAAGTTTGAAATCGGGTCAAGTAGTTTCAAAAATGATGGCAAGGGGTTAAATATTAAACTAACCTTGTAGACCCATTTGCAGCCACATGAAATATTATTTTCTATGCATTTGTAGCCGATTAAAAAATTTCTATTTAGATCTACAGGCAGATGAAAATTTTTCCTTTGCAGCCAGATGAAAATTTTCCTCCCCAGTCAGATTGAAATTGTTATCCCCCGCCGAAAAAATTTTTCAGGGGGATATTGTTTTTGCCATGTCCGTCCTTCCGTCCGTCCGTCCGTCCATCCGTCCGACATTCGTTTCCGCGCTATTTCTTGAAAACTATAGACCCGATTTCAATGAAACTTGGCACACAGCTTCACTACAATGAGGACATGCGCATATCGTCGGGGTTACCCGGTTCGACGGTCGAATTTAGAGTTACTGCCCCTGACTGTTTAAGCCATATACATACATAGTGATATTCGATTCCGCGCTATTTCTTGAAAACTATAGACCCGATTTCAATGAAACTTGGCACACAGCTTCACTACAATGAGGACATGCGCATATCGTCGGGGTTACCCGATTCAACGGTCGAATTTAGAGTTACTGCCCCTGACTGTTTAAGCCATATACATACATAGTGATATTCGTTTCCACGCTATTTCTTGAAAACTATAGACCCGATTTCCATGAAACTTGGCACACAGCTTCACTACAATGAGGACATGCGCATATCGTCGGGGTTACCCGGTTCTACAGTTGAATTTAGAGTTACTGCCCCTGACTGTTTAAGCCATATACATACATAGTGATATTTGTTTCCGCGCTATTTCTTGAAAACTATAGACCCGATTTCAATGAAACTTGGCACACAGCTTCACTACAATGAGGACATGCGCATATCGTCGGGGTTACCCGCTTCAACGGTCGAATTTAGAGTTACTGCCCCTGACTGTTAAAGTCATATACATACATAGTGATATTCGTTTCCGCGCTATTTCTTGAAAACTGTAGACTTGATTTTAATTTAACTTGGCACACAGCTTCACTACCATGAGGACATGCACATATCATCGGGGTTACCTGGTTCAACTGTGAATTTTAGAGTTACTGCCCCCTGACTGTTTAAGCCATATACATACAGACTGATATTCCTTTCTGCGCTATTTCTTGAAAACTGTAGACTGGATTTTAATGAAACTTAGCAACAGCTTCACTACAAAGAGGACATGTGCATATCGTCAGGGTTACCTGGTTTGACCGCCGAATTTAGAGTTACTGCCCCCTGACTGTTTAAGCCATATACATACATTGTGATATTCCTTTCAGTGCTATTTCTTGAAAACTATAGGTTGATGTAGATAAAAGATAACCTGTACCTAAGTTTGATATTAACTTCATTGACAATGAAAATTTGTTCGGCGGGGGATATCAATTCAACGAATTTGCTTGTTCTCCCTAGCAATGTGAAAATTTTCTATTTTCAGCAAGATGAAATTTTCCTTTGCAGCAAGATGAAAAATTTCCTCTCAAGCTAGATGAAAATTTTCGTCCCTGTCAGAAGAAAATTTTCTTCCTAAATCAGATAAAAAAAAATTCAGCAGATGAATATTTTTAAGCAGCCAAATCAGCATATGCTTCCCCAGCCAGATGAATAATTTCGTCCCTGTCAGAAGAAAATTTTCTTCCTAAATCAGATAAAAAAAATTCAGCAGATGAATTTTTTTAAGCAGCCAAATCAGCATATGCTTCCCGAGGCAGATGAAAAATTTCCATTCACAGCCAGATGTAAGCTTTCTTTTGCAGCGGGATGAAAATTCTCCTTAGCAGCCAGATAAAAAAGATCTATTTTCAGCCACATGGAATATGTTTTTTTCGCAGCCAGATAAAAATGTCAATTTACAGCCATGTGAAAATTTTCCTTTTATAGCAGATGAAAATTTTGTTAGTACAACCAGATGAAAATTTTAATTTGCAGGTAGATAAAGAATTTCTATTTATAGCCACATCAATTTTTTTTCTTTGCAGCCAAATTGGATATTTCTATTTCCTACCAGATAAAATTTCCTTATCAGCCAGGTGAAAAATTTCTTTTTATAGCCAGATGAAAATTTACCTTTGCAGCCATATAAAAAAAAAATCATTTACAGCCTGATGAAAATTTTTCTTACAGCAAGACAAATTTTCATCTGGCTTAGTACAACCAGATGAAAATTTTCCTTTGTAGGCAGAGAAAAAAAATTTTACAGCCACCTGATTTTTTTCTTCGCAGCCAAATTGGATATTTCTTTTCCTACCAGATAGAATTTTCCTTATCAGCCATGTGAAAAATTTCTTTTTATAGCCAGAAGAAAATTTTCCTTTGCAGCCATAAAAAAAAAATTCTTTTTCAGCCAGATGAAAATTTTTCTTACAGCAAGACAAAAAAATCCTCTTCAGCCATATGAAAATTTTCCTCCCAAATGAGATGAAAATGTCCTTCCCAAGCCAGGTGAAAATATTCTATTAACAAACAGGTGAAAAATTTCCTCCCTAGTCAGGTAAATTTTCCTCTCCAGCCAGGTGAAAAATTTCTATTATCAGCCAGATGGAAAATTCTCAGCCTGAGATTTTTTTCCTTTAGCAGGTCGATGAAAAACTTTCTCCCCAGTCAGATGGAAATCCATCTCCCCGGCCAGGTGCAAAAAAAAAATCTATTTACAGCCAGAATCATTTTTCTCTTTGCTGCCTGATGACAAATTTCTATTTGCAGCCAGCGGGGTGAAAATTTTTCAACCGCAGCACCATGAAAGTTTTCTTTTTGCAGATTCATAAAAAAATTCTATTTACAGCTACATGTACATGAAATCTTTTTCGCCAGATTTTATTTTTCCTTTGTAGCAAGATGAAAATTTTTATTTACAGCCGGATGAAAATTTTTCATTTGCTGCCAGAAGAAAAATTTCTATTTGAAGCCAGATCAAAATCTTCCTTTGCAGCCAGATGAAAATTTTCCTCGATGTAATTATGAAACCTCGTAACTGCAGCTTGATCGAGGCTGTAGTTACGAGGTTTTAGAATAACAGCGACGTTATCTTGCCTATGGGATCGACAATATTAAGGTGGGACGTTACAGTTTTGGGGAGACAACTCGCCTAGAAAAAAAACGTGAGGGGAGGCCTTGTTAAAATCAACTTTATATGAATTTGCACGTGCACAGTGGGAGGCTATTTTTCAAACAATCGTAATTTTGTCAACCTACACGCAGGATTGCCTTGAATTCAAAATAAAAACGTTCTCGAAACATTTCAGAAACATAAGACTGTTAAGAAAGGTTCACTTTCTAAACGTTTGCAAATGTTTTTGCAACCTGAACTGCAGGGTTTGGCAATTACTACGAGGGACAAAATGAAATCCGGACTTGCGTTCAGAATTACGAATCACAAACAATCATCCGAGAAATGGTAGTCTGCATTACCGTGTAAAGTATATCTAATGAGTGTTTCACACTTGTGCTTCGTTATTCCAACGAAGTACAGGCGACGTTGATAGACCTATCACAAGCCCTGCATTCAGGATGACAAAACGGAGCAAACATTTTTGCTATTTATACCATGCATTGCTCGCCCCTGAATGAGCTAAACGTTTGCTTTGCTTTGTTGTCCTGAACGCAGGACTGTCGCGTTCTCTTCATCGCCGAAAGGGAATGTTTGAGTTTGGGTTACACGTTATATCAAACTATCTTATAATGGATACTTATAAAAGGTGGTCATCTTTCTGTTATTTGAACATTCCTTGAAAAGGAGAAAAAAAATGCTTTTTTTTATTTACGACTTCGGTAAAAACTGATACGGGATGACGAATCATATCCCAAAATAATAAGATTTTGCCACTTGGGTGCGATTTCTTTCCTTTTCAGTTTACTTTTCTGCACTGTTAACTGTTTGTTCGTTTTTATATATTTATTCTTTTTATAACTATTCAAAATGATATGTTACTTTTGCCTGTAAAGATCCCATTCATTACGTATGTAACACGTTGTGAAAACGGAAAAGGAGAAAATGTAGAAAAAGGACAATTTCAACTTATCAAAAACTCATTTCTTCTCTCTTAATTTCCATCTTTATTTCATTCCCTTTATGTGTGTTTGTGAGAGAGTGAAAACGATAATTTGATAACAAGTGTTAATATTCCATCAATAGCTTTGCCAACATTGAATATTTCAATGAATAAGCAGTGATTTCAAAAAGCTTTCGTATTATTCGAAGTGTGTATGTATTAGAGAGTTACTGCGTCTGCCCCTTGACCAAGAAGTCCCGAGATCGGGTATAGATACCGGTTATTGTACTTTTTTCCTTTATTTGGCCCTGAGACTGTTGAGCTCTTCTGTAATCCACAGAATCGAGAGATATCAATGTAAAGTTTAGGAAATTGTTTCCAAACCATTGTAAAATATATTAGGTTAAAATTATCAACATAATCACAGAATTCTAAAATCTTTAAAATTAATCGAAAGTCATGTTTTTTTGTTTTTTTTCGATCGACTAATAAACCAACTTATCTTCCGTGGCAACTGAGTAATTCGGCAAAACTTTGGTAATGATGTGAAATGACTACCCCCCCCCCCCCTTGTCTTGAAGTTTAAACCCCGTTACAGAAATCCTACAACTGCCATAGGCCTTATCAAGTGTATCAAAATTACAAATTGTTTTTATTGTTGATTGGGAAATCATGGGACGAAACAATGTCTGGAGAAAAATCAAATTAGAGTAGTAAATTAGGGGGGATACTGTATTTCAAACTTATGAGAATGACTAAAAGTGCCTGGATACATATACTTTTCTTTACTAATTTCAGTTGTACGATAGTTGGGCTAATTTTCTATTGACATATTTCGATTTAATTTAATATAAGTGTTTGCTTTTTTTGCCTTCAGAAAAAATATTCATGTTTTATCTTTGAGGAGCATTTAAAGCAAAATGTCCATTTGTCACTTATTTATACCCTTACTAGAAAATTTATTATATTTTTATGTTTTCCATATCTATGGCTATAAATATATCTTGATTTAGCACACCAGTATTGTGATTGGTTGGTTTAATAAACAGTTTTCTTTGATATTTTCGAAAACATGGCTACCTTAAGAAAAATGTAAATATTTTCAAAATATGCATGGAAAGCTATGTTGATATTTTCAATATATCTGTGCATATGAATGCTCTAAAATATACATCTGTTTCGTGGATGTCTGGATATCCCCCGAAACTGTAACGGCCCTCCTTAAGTCAAGGAATATTGTTCGTTTCAGTGTATGATCGATGTATCTTTCATATAGTGAAAATATAGATTTTGATTTTTGTAAATAAGAAAATTTTCGTTTTCACATTGAAAAATACGAATATTCTGCTGTTTTAAAATGCAAAAATTCGACGAAATGTGAAATATTTACGATTAATTGACATAATGCGCTTAGATGTTGTCCGATAGCGGTTAACACGATGAACGAAATCAAGGTTAACTATTGGTAATTCGCTGCTTTGGTGGTGAAAATATCAAGACAATGACAATCCAGCTAGTATATACAATTAAGCTTCGCGCCTTTCAAGGATAAAATTAGGACCATTCACTAATGTTTTGTGACCGATTTGCAAAGAAAAGTTGCAATATCCGATCATTATTTCAAATTTCCGGTATAATTATCAATATTTCCTGATCATAGTTTGACCCCTCCCTGCTAAATTGGTCTATATTTAAAATAGTATTTTGGCGGATTTTACCGCCATTATTTGTACAATGGTAATTATCCGTTAACTACTTACAACCTTGGACGTCTTGAGTTCGACAGTATAGGTAAGTCATGAAAGTTGTTACAAGTAACCTGTCCTGCTCTCAGGACATCGAAGAACAAGCGAGCGCCTAGAAACAGTACCCTACATTTTAGGGTGAGACGAAAGAGGCTTGGTTCAATTTATCAAGCATCTTGCGACATACATTTGAACAATATCATGTTAAGGCTTAATTGTCCCCACCAAAGGGCTTATGATACGCCTGAGTGGGATAAGCAAATAATTGCTCGCATGAATGTTAAGGTATTATTGATGCCAGAAACGACAATCAATTAATGGATGCAATACTGTTAAAAGCAGACTAAATTCAAACAAACAAATCAAGCAACTATTTAAAAAAAGCTCATCATTATTCCGTTTCACTTGTGACTCTTAGAATTTCGTAAGTGTAGTGATACGATTTGCGTCAACTACAGAGGGAATTAAGACACTAACAGTTAACATTTTAAGATTGTTTTGTGTTAGACTTATTTTTTAGAATTTACAAAGCCTCCTTTTAACTGTATTTTACTTTAAGGAGGGAATTTTATCTGATTTGTTTGATAAGCGCAAGTGGTTCTCGACCAAGAAAGTTTGTATATATCGATAGCTGGATAATCTCAGCGTTCAAGAGGAAAACGTTGAAGAACCGTTTTAGAAATATTACAAGTATCCCGCTTTGTACGTGTACTGACTTACGAAGCGGGGTACCAATCTCAAACATTAACAAACATTTTTGAATGTTGACATTTTGAACACATGGAATTCTTGATATAAATCAAGTGATTCATTTATCTAAATCTGATGGAGTGCATGGGATTTTTCATAGAATTGATTTTCAAAGTTTTCCGTTTACTGATGCGCCACAACCGCTAGACAATTAAGACAATCAACAGTTTTAAGATGATACTTAAAGGTCCACTAGTGATATTCATTAGGGATACCGGAATAAAATACGGTAAGTCGATATATTTATACTTCAAAACCTGTTTTGAAAAGATTTTTTTCTGAAAGAGAATCAACGGTTTGAAAATGGCCTATTGTCTGCATTAGAACAAATAATGGTTCAAAGAGTGAATTGTCTTTAAAACTTTTAGGGATGTGGAATTCCCATGTCTGACTTGTCCGACAGAGGCTTTTCTACTTGCGGGCGAGTACAGTTTTCTAGGCCACGTGTCTTTGGACAAGTAAATACCAGAGCAAATCTTGATACAGTACTAAAAAGATCTATGAGAAAAGTAATCATTTTGTTTGTATCAAAGGGAAGAAAAACATTGTCTTCAAAAATGTTTGGTTACAGCATTTCTTCATTAAAAACAATATTTTCTCAATTTTATCTACCTACTTTTTTGTGGAAAAAATTCATTTTGATTCTGGACAGGTAAGAAATCAGCTTTTACTTGTCCGGGACAAGTGGAGAAACTCCATATTTCCATACCCCTGGTTAAAACTATCGGCCTTAATATCCTAATTAAGAGTTAAAGTTATGATAGTTCGGTATCAGAACCACGACGAATATATTTTTTTCGAAGTTAAGCTTCTGGAATCAACCTTGCATTGACTAACACTGTTTGAAAACGCAGGGCATGCATTTCTTAAAAATATGTTTGTTATTGTTATCTTTGAAAAATATTGCATATCAATCACAACTATCTCTTATATTTGCACTAAATATACTGACGTCAATAAAAAAAAAACGCCTCAGTCTAGAAAGTCTAGAAAGGGCAACAATTTGCAAAAGAGACATTTTACACTAAAAGTATTTCTTCGAATTAATCATTTTCCAGACCACACAATGACTGTTTTGGGTCGATATTTGAAGAGTAGTTATGAAACTTCAAAGGTGTAAACCCCCTATTTCGAGACAATTACGGGATTGAAAACATTGATAGTGACCAAAGCATCAAGTGTATTTCTCATTGAAACCATGAGCATTGTACATACTGGCTTTGAAGAATACCGGTCCACTTTTCTTGGCGAGCAGCTGCCTGTTCTGAACAGAACGAGGCACACAAAGACGTTAACGGAAACGTCATCCAAAGACATTCCAAATTGGTTCTTTTTAATTACAAACCGGAATATAAACTGATAAGGATATCTTATTGGCTCAAATTGTATTAAAAACCCTGTATTAACATGCGCCGCAAACGGATGAGATTTGGCCTTGAGAATTAATAGGCAGTGACGTTAGCGTGAAATATGGACTACAGTGGGGTATAACGCTTATCTCAACTGGTAAACCTAAGATCTGCGGGGCGATTTTGCACAATAAATCGACTTAATGATTGTCCATAAGGGCTTATGAATGAATTTGCCAAAGTTTTGTGATCACTTACGGGTTACACCAATTACGTTGTCCGATTTAGTTGCCCAATCGCACCGACGTCACAGGCTGCCCTGCCAAGGCAAATCTACGAGATTACCTCCTGCTAACGTTTACAAGACTCACTAATTGACATTTCTAAGACCTGGCTCATTTAAATGCCATTAAATTGATTTACTAAATTTGGCCCTATTTGAGAGCCAAAAAAACACGATGACAATAGTCGTAATTATTCCTTTGCAACAAAACAAGTCAGATTTCTTCGAAACTCCTTGCGTGGTTCATTTGCTCATCGAATGCTCAAGAAACATGTGTTTTTTTTTTTCTTTTCGAAGAAACAATGCGTAGAAGGCGCAAGTATTTTTCGAAAACCTAGAGACCCGCACTCAGGTTTAAGCACAAGAATCTCGCAAAATCGAAATGTTTTATCTTTGACTCGTAGAAATGGGGTTATATTAAAGCTAGACTGTATTTTTCTTGATGCAAAATGCCCCGCAGAAAAGAAATGGCAATTTTTCAATGAGGCGTTTTTTTCTTGGCGCCATTATATATAGGCCTGTCGTCTGGTTCGTTCTTACAATACGCCATATATGTCAAGTATAAACTCTGGCATTACATATAAAAAGTTCTATTTATTTTATAAATCATAACAATGAAAGGAAAAAATATTCAGCATATGGCAGCTTTCTTTTAACTTTGTACAGTCTTTGAACGTAACGCTGCAATGATATGTCATATGCGAAGGGGTGATTTCGAAAAGTGTAGGCGGTTTATTTTGTTTGTAGAGAACATAGATTTTTTCTTTTGTCAAAGCCGTTCTGTCTTTGGGAAGTCGATTTGAGGACCTTTCCTTTTGAAGTTTTACGGGCAGTGGACCCGTAATAGATTCACAACGTTTCGGAAGTAATGAACTTTACCAGTGTTGACCGAGGTTTCCTAATGTTTTTCATTTAGGAAACCTCGGTCAACATTGTGAAGTTTATGAGTTCCGAAATGCTTCGAAATTATTACGGATCCACTACCTTAAAAAGGATTCTGTTTTCCTTCAAATTTGCGCTAAGTCATATCTAAACCGTAATAAGATCAGAATATATCACAATATGCCATTGTTTTTTACAGGGAGAAGAACGTTTCGTAATTAAACAACCAGAATTCATTCCGCGGGAGCCTGGAGAATGTTTCTGTTCTGTTTGTTTACATTTCAACTATGTATTCTGTATACAAGATCTGAGTTCGAGAAAATGGAGGTATAATTGTCTGTAGATTCTGGCCCGTCAAGCGAAAAGGGACTGTCTTATAGAACTCTGTAACAAAGATGTTTGAAAAAGAGATTTATTCTAGAACAGGTCAACCAAAAGTCACATTTCAAAAATTATTTCACAAGTATGTGGATAGATTATTCTAGATTCAGAAAATTAGATTAGTGCAAAAAGGTTCGAACCTAGTCAGTCTGTGCAGTCCGCACAGACTGACTAAGGTCGACACTTAACGCACTATCCAAATGGCCCCTTTTCGCATGACGGGCCAATTATGCATGTTTTTCGATTTTATAACTTCTGTTTACAAGTTTGTATGCGATTCTTTGTACAAATTTACCGATGGTTTCTGTCCAAGGCTGTGAAAATGTCTGAGCTACAATGATGGCGACCCACAGCATGAACAAGTGTTCCTTTACAAGATACAGGGAAAATTTAACAGAATAGAACCCTGACAATATTCAAAACGTCAAATGATAAAGAAAAATCTGTGAATGTTTCACGATAATCAATGTTTAAATGAAGGTTTAGTTGTGGACCGCCACAACAACTTTCAAGCGCACGTTACGTAAGGATGGATGGAAGGGTGGACGGACGGGGTGGGTTGATACCAATATATGCCCACCTTATACGGCATATGAAAAGGTATGCTTTTACTACATTTTGTCTCTGAGAATCCGCATATTTTTAATGTATATATTATATATACTCTCCTTTTTCTTATTACAGAGTACAGAAGTGTATGACCTCTACTTCGCTGACAGTGCACAGGGTTAGTATACAGAAAGAAAAAAGGATTGCGACATCCGATTTTCAATAAACTAGTTTTAAACAAAGGTGAATTGTGGTAACTTGGTACACTAAAGCCCCATGATTTTTTTTTTTTTTTTTTTTAGTGAACCTTATTGTCTTTAAAGAAACATAAAAGGGGACTTATTTAACCAAGTGAGTCATTTCGTGTAATAAATGGCCGCTGTAAAAAGAATACGTTTTTCAGCATAATTTTCTTACGTGAAAAGCGATCGAAATTGCCATTTGATTAAGGACAAGTCTCTCTCATTTGCACATCAAGTGCTATTTGTGTTTTTTTAAATCGTTACGTTACTCTCCCCTCCGAGAAGACTCGTCCCGAGTCTTGGCCTGGGATACCCGTGGGTAAGGCAACTCCGGTCTGGCAGTTGTCATTATCCCACCGCTGCCACCAATTGTAACGAACCGAGCGCAGAGACAGACGTGATCCATTCAGAGAAAAGGATCCTCAACCCTAAATGGATCGACTCTGTCTATATAGGCTTCAATTAGCCATTTAACTAAGGGCAGGTCTCTCTCATTCGCATATCCAAATGCAATTTACCTCCCTTTAAACCGTTATATTACTCTCCCCTCCCAGAAGACTCGTCCCGAGTCTTGGCCTGGAAGAGCCGTTGATAAGGCAACTCCGGTCTGGCAGTTGTCATTATCCCACCGCTGCAACCAATTGTAACAAACCGAGCGACTAGACAGATGCGTTCCATTTAGAGAAAATGGTTCCCAACCCTAAACGGGTCGACGCTGTCTGTATAGGCTACCATTAGCCTATTAATCAAGGGCAAGTCTCTCTCATTCGCGTACCCAAATGCAATTTACCTCCTTTTAAACCGTTACAATATATCTCTACTAAACGTTCATTACGAATGCAGATTAATGATTCTACACAATTAAACCATTTGTTTTTGTCATTTTTTCTACCCTTAATGTTGTTGGTGTGACTGTAGTTTTAGGAGTTATCAAAGGTCATACTGGTCTTACAAATCTAGAAGAAAATGACGTTTGTTTTCTAATTTAAATGTGTCCATCTGTGCCCTTAACTTTACCTTTTAGACTGTTCTTATGAGGGAAAATTGACGAAATTTCCTGAACTATACAATACATCGTTGGAGAATGAGGAACTCGGTTCGCCATCTCAATTGACCATCTCATACTTCGAGAAAGCATATGAGCAGATATCAGCCAACTATTTCTGTCCGGGTATGAACCTTGAGATCCATCCGCCAGAAACAGGTAAATATATATTACGTACTGAGTGTTTTGTATCAGAAAAAATATCTAACGAAGTTGGGAGAATTGATCATTGTCGAGGCTCTGCCGAGACAATTATCAATTCTCACAAGCGAGTTAGATATTTTTTCATACAATACACTTAGTACGTATTATATTTATCTTATAACCTCTTTTTGTCTTGTTTTCGTCGATGTTTCTAACTGAAATGCAAGTTTCTTAAAATAACTGCATGATATTATTGTACTAAAAATAACTATGTGATATCATAAAAAATATCATACGGGATGTAATCACACGGATATTTGTATAGTTATAAGATAAGTAACAAATCTGCCGTAATTTTAAAAGCTTTTGTGTTCGGATGCCTATTTCTAAGTGAAAAACAAAGCAATTCTATTTATATTCAATGCTTTGATATTTATAAATAATTTAAAAGTTATTTAATATATAATATAGTATTGACGAAAGAATAAGAGATCTGCCTGTTCTTGTGTGTGTTTTTCCCCAAGACGTTTGAACACAATACTGTGCAGAATTACACAACACATGACTAGCGTTGTAACGGGGAGCGCTACAACGGAGTTGAAGTGAATTGCGGCCCCAAACTTTATTCCGCTGAAAATGCAATACGAAACATGTTAAAAAAAAGACAATTTGCTTTTAACCCTTTGCTGTTTAATCCCTGCTTTTTACGTGCATGTGATTTTATGATTGAGAAAACATTGTGAAAAAGAAGAAATTACTTCTAGAAGCACTTTCTTCTTTTTCCACACTATTTTCTACCCTATTGAATGGTTCTTTTTCAATTTAAATCCACTTTGAAATATGATTTACAAACCTTTGAATTTGGACAGGTCTAAAATTTTGTAAAACAGGAAAGGGTTAAGCGTTATGTGTAGATATTGATAATCAATCGAGCTTAACGAAGATGCCCTTTGACAGATCGGTAAACTTGAGCGCCAAAAAGCAATTCCATCGCCATTTAGTCCCGAACCTTTAACCGTCTGATAATGTTTTAACGTCTGTTTGTAAGGCTGATTGTCATATTTCTTATGGTCATTTTGTTCAGAATTAGAGGCACTCAGAGGGTACGAGATAGATGTCACATGGAAAAATAATGTTGCCTGTTTGATTTACGTGTTAAAACAAACTGCTGAAATCCGTAATGTAAGTATCATCTGAGACTTTGCGTGACATTTCCAAAAAGGTGAGGTTCAAACATTGAGAGGCATAGACATCCATGAACTCTAAAGATAAAGTTATCTGATGGTCTACAGATACTTTGAGACATTATCTACCTACGAAACGCATAGTGAAGACTCTGGTCAGACTGTGCGGGTGCACAGACTGACCAGAGTCTTTGCTTTGCGCATATTTGAAATTGTTAAAAAATTCACGCACGGGCTCATGTGTAGTAGCATTTATTTATTGTTGCTACCGTAGCATAATGTTCATATTTGCAAGGCCCTGAGATCTTATTCGGTGTACAGTACCGACAAACAAACAGCAACACGTTTAATAACGTCTGATCCGAATAACAATTAGTTTGTAAGTGTGCATGCCCGGGCTCGAACCAATAACATATGACTTCATAATTTTAAGTCAGGTTCTTCCGACTTAGCTGGGAATATCATATATAATATATTATAGGAATTTAAAAAAATGACTTATTATCATCATTATAACGTTCTCATCTGGTAAAAATGGTCATAATTAGACTCGCACATCCTGTTCACCTTTGTTATAAATTAACTACTCATTTTTAAGTATTTACTCGGCGTCTTTGTGGCAGTTTTATTTTCATTGATAATAATGGATGTTCTGAAATATGGCATTAAATCAAATACAAGTGCAAGATTTTTTATCATAATTTTACTAAGCAAAAATATGTCAAAAATATGTCATGCAGCTATTTCGTGTTCAAAACTACTTATTTGTTTACAATACGTTTTCTAAACAGGAGACTATAATTACGGAACTCTACCCTGTCACAGAAATGATGAGCTTTTGGTTTACGTTGACGTCTCTTCCAGTAGTTTTATATATATAATACGTACTTAGTGTTTTAGCTCCACTGGCCGAAGGCCAGCGAGCTATTGTCATGGCGAGGTGTCCGTCGTGCGTAAGTCCGTGCGTAAACTTTTCTTTAAACATCTTCTCCTCCTAAACCAATGGGTGGATTTTGACGAAACTTGGCCAGAATGTTCCTTGGGTGACCCTCTTCTAAAGTTGTTCAAGAAATTTAGATTGACCCCCAAATATGGGCGTGGCAAGGCGGGCTTATTTTGATCCCGAAATCTTTGAATGATATCTCCTCCTGAACCCTTGGGCCGATTTCAATGAAACTTTACCAGAATGTTCCTTGGATGACCCTCTTCAAAAGTTGTTCAAGAAATTTGGATTGACCCCCAAATATGGGCGTGGCAGGGTGGGGCTTATTTTGACCCTAAAATCCTTAAACGACATCTTTTCCTGAACTATTGGGCCCATTTCAATGAAACTTTACTAGAATGTTCCTTGGTTGACCCTCTTCTAAAGTTGTTCAAGAAATTTGGATTGACCCCCAAATATGGGCGTGGCGGGGTGGGACTTATTTTGACCCCGGAATTTTTGAATGACATCTCCTCCTGAAACATTAGGCCTATTCAATGAAAGTTTACCAGAATGTTTCTCGGGTGACCCTCTTCAAAAGTTGTTCAAGAAATTTGGATTGGATGAGATCCACTGGATCAATAAAATTCAGGTAAGCGGTTAAGGGCCATTGTGGTCCTCTTGTTTCAAAGTGATATCTAAATAGTTTTCTTCCTTTTTAATTTTACATATTAGTTAAATAAGTTCATTCCTTCATAAGTCAGTTTCAACTTAGAAAAAGTCTATATTCCTTCAGAATGCTGTTTACTTTCATTACCTTCTATTTTCAATATCTCCAATTCAAATCTCGAGATTTTTTAGCCAGTGGAGCGATACAGGCCCTCTTGGGCCTCTTGTTTATGAATACAAATATCCAACGAGACAAATAGGGGTAATAAGCTAAATATAATACGTACGTAGGTTGGGGGCATTGAAAATTGTCGAGGCTTTGCCGAGACAATTATCAATTATCTCAACCGAGTTAGATATTTTGTCATACAATACACTAAGTACGTATTATATTTATCTTATATCCTCTATTTGTCTTGTTTTCGTCGATATTTCTAACTGAAATGCAAGTTTCTAAAAATAACAGCATTATATCATTGTTCTAAAAATAACTATGTGATATCATAAAAAATATCATACGGGATGTTATCACACGGATATTTGTATACAGTCAAACCTGTCTTAGTGGCCACCTGTATTCAGCAAGCAACCTGTATTAAGCAAGCGGCCACCAAGTTCCCATATGAGCCATTTGTACTGAAATTGACCTGTATTAAGCAAGTGCCTGTATTAAGCAAGCACTTTTTGAATGTCCCTTGTGTGCTTGCTTAAGACAGGTTTGACTGTAGTTATAAGATAATTTTCAATTCGTTTTCTTAACAGGAGACTATTATTACGGAACTTTACCCTGTCACAGAAATGATGAGCTTTTGGTTTACGTTGACGTCTATTCCCATATTTAATGTGAACCAGTCTTTAGAGCCAGTTCAAATGGTCACAAGTGTTGGGTATTACAGTAAGTCGTCTCTTTTATATAGAGGTCGAAAGGACAATTATTTTTCCGTTGGGGAAAACAACATTTTCATAACAGTGAAAACATCCTCTTTGCGGACTCAAGCAAAGGGGGATTGGATTTTAGTTTCAGGCCTCGGAAAAAGTAGCCTACACTCTTCGGCCCATTGGCATAACATGACTTTAGTGTTTATCTCGTATCAATTCATTTTTATTTATGGTAAACGCCGAGATTACCGCTAAAATTTTGTTAGGCAATCGGTCTCTCTTATAGCTTAACATAATCTAAGTAAAATAAAGAGTGTTGAGTTTTTATATATACACATCTTAGTCTATCTTTAAATTTCATACAAATAAATTGTAATGATTCTCATTCGTACCATTTTAATAATGATAAAATCATACTTGTCATTAATATTATTGTTTTCATTTTCATTGATTTCACCATCTTTATCCTTTTCATTTGACTTGGCGTTGAACACTTTTGAACTCTTTGTATCACACAAAGTTATAAAACTGAATTGGTAGTACATTTGAAAATGTTCATTGTTGTCCTATTATATACAATTTTGCCTACAAATATATGTACAGAAACTGCAATATGCAAAATTTTTTAACCGGTCCGATTTCGGGGCATCCCGTGTGATGTCTCGACACCAGCCCTGCGTTCAGGATGAAAACGTAGAGAAGCACTTTCGAAATGATACCTCGCTTTGCATGTATGTGCACGTGCAAAGCGGGTTATCATCACAAAGCGCTCTCGAAACGCTTATACATCCTGAACACAGGGCTGGAATCGCCGAACATTATCTTTGGAGTCAAGGATATTACAAATTCAATACATTGTTAGTTTCCACCAGTAATTGCAAGTGTTTCTGAATGATGCGTGCAGATCCAAACATTCCCGATATCTTTTTTTTCAAAAACGAGTTTTACACTTCTTCTACTTTAGTTCGGTCCTCATTATTACAGGGAATCCCAAAACTATCCTGCCCGTACCCGCCGACTGGTACTCCCCACGAATTGTTTATGACGTCATCAGATATGATGAGTCCCGGTGTATACAGATTGTGTTCGCCCGTCCTCCACCCGAGTACGGGTTCCAGCGATACCAAGTTGCCTTAGTTCCGGTGGAAGATTACATTAACGTTCGAACTAACGTCACAACGAGATTTTACCATGAATTCAAGGATGTTGAAGTTGGTCATTATAAAATAACGGTATGAAATAAAATGTTAGATTTTAAAATTGCCTGGTTTAAAAACAAACGTTCATAATGGGCTATCATAGGATTGTATAACCGCAGTTTTAGGACATTGTTGGATTTGTCAATTTATCTTTTAAGTTTAGTTCTCGGCGATCCTACTAATATGTTACGGTACGTAGAGAAAACGGGCATCGCACTTGACCGTAGGTCAAATGTAAGCAAGGCTTGAAAATTCATTTACTTGATTATCATACATTTGGGACGATCTTCGTCTACAAGAACTACAGGTCAGTTATTAAATCAAGCTGGAGGAGGTAGTTTAGAATAGATCAATTACAGAATTACATATACATTACATATATAGCAATAGCACTGACCCCTCGATATGATCATAGACTTGAGAGAATGGCAAGGAATTCGCTTAAAATTAGATTTGATATCTTCGCGCCGCCAAGAGAGCATATATTTTACTTGTATATTGTCCTATTTTCGATTTCCTCTGGATAGGAGAACTCCACCATTCCTGGACCCTTTGTTAGAGATCTACTCTTTAAACCCCTAATTAGAAGGACCACATGCCCTCCCACTGTGCGTGCCCTCAAAAACGGCCCCAGCTTCGACACCTATGCAGATAACCGTCTAGAACCTTAAATTGACATAAGTTCATTACAGTCTAAATGTTAGCATTTTATGCTGTTGATCTAAACCCTATGCTCTAAACGTCTTGATTAAGTTGTGTTCGAGAAGCATCTTCGGTAGCTAAGGGTAATGCCAACTACGTGTTCTATTTTAATGTGAAGTGGGCAGCAACCTTGGCTTGCGAAGATCATCGAAGAAGACAGATATTAAGCGATGGTGTAGGCGTAATTGGTTTGCAATGAATCTGTTAAGGTAGCAATGGACATATGGCGTCATTTTCTTCCACCCAATGAATTTTTTTCTTGGTCACATATGTTGAAGATTAACATTGTGTAGTCATTATATCAAAATCTGAAGGTACCTTTCCACGCTCGTTTTCATGCTAGAGTTATCTGCCCTTGAGTGGTATAGGCCATTTTTCAGTAAAACGGTTATATTTGTTTTTGGTCTAGTAAAACCCCTGTACTTAGTTATAGCTATAAAACACATACATTTTGATAGACCTTATACATGTACATAATGGCTATTGACAAGAAAATTTCACTTTGATTAATTGCATTTGCACAATTTGCTTTCAAAAGTTAAAAATGCACTAATTTTTGTATTTTTAGTAGGTAAAAATGCCACAAAAACCTATTTTTTGAAGAAATTACCCAATGAATTTTTCTTATTTTCCGATATGTTTATAATCCATATTTTTCTTTTATTTGGTAAAAAATTCAGCATACCTTTCCATGCAAATAAGAAAGTTTTTCGTTATTTTCCAGTGTTCCCCCCTAATCGAATGACGACTTTGACGCATTTTTATTGTTAAATTTAATGATCCAGTCATTCAATTAATATCATATGGTGAAAAGAAGCTAAATTATGAAGTTTTACCATCATTATTCTACGTTATTTCTATAAGTAGAATCTTACGAAAACCGGTCTTTTTAAACAACGCACAAAAAGAGCCGTAAAATAAACGAAAACCCACTTCCGGTTTATAGAGTCGGGAGGCCGCTGTCCAATGCCACCTTAAACTATCTCTTATGATAGACTCGTTATGACAGTTCACCCCGTCCCCAAACTAATTTTTTAACCACTCTGTTTCTGAATCCGAAATATTCTTGTTTTTGCAAAGCGTTGCAGAGACTTAGAAAAAAGATCAGCCTGCACATATGCTCAGTTCGATTTTGGTCTATACTCGTACTTACTGATTTTTTCTTAACCAAAATATTTAAAACATGAATATGTAAGTGTGTGTGTGTTTTCCAAATATCCACATACTCACTTTTAGTACATTCAGTGCTTTCAGCTCTCTGATCATAATGCGGTTCTAATCGGCTTATAACTTTTTAGCTCCACTGGCCGAAGGCCAACGAGCTATTTCATGGCGATGTATCCGCCGTGTGTCCTTGCGTATTTTTTTAAACATCTCCTCCTAAACTAATGGGAACATTTTAACGAAACTTTGCAAAAAATGATCCTTGGGTGACTCTGTTCTACAGGTCTTGAAGAAAATTTGATTGGCCTCCAAATATGGGCGTGGCAATGCGGGTCTTATATTTACTTAGACTTTTAATATCTTCTCTTCCTGAACAAATGGGCGGAATTTAGTTGTTCAAAACTTTTGATTGACCCATTTATATGGGCGTGGAAGGTCGGTGCATATTTTCGCTTTGAAATCTTTAAAAATCTTTTCCTAAAGAGCTATTGGGTCGCTTTCAATGAAAGATTGGCAACAATGTTCCTTGAGGGACCCTTAATTCTGTCCCCAAAAACTTTCAATTTCAAAGAAACTTTGCATGAATGTTCTTTTGGTTACCCTTTACTTAGATTTTTAAGGAAAAACTGAATGTTGTGAAAAAAGGGTGATTGCATAAATAAGTTAAAAAGTGTAAAGTGTAATGCCACATGTAGGAATATCTGAATGGAAACTGGTGAAATGGAAGCTGGTCACATAAAGACATATTATAGTTGTAGCTTGATTATTTCCCTTTTCAAATCTGGAAATGTTAAAGCCAGTGGATCGATACAGGCCACCACGGGCCTCTTGTTGTCTAGAATGACAAGACTTCCTGGTATGGTGAAAAAATAGTGCCATAAATAAGAATTTTCTGCTGTTTCAGGTGAAGGCAATGGACGACTATTTCTCCCAATCAGGAAGATGTCTATGTCACGATTATCGGAGCTGCACCAACTGCCTATCGTCAGAGACGAGATATTTTACAGTGGAATGACTCTTCTGATAGTCCTACCAGTGGCGGATCCAGGGGGTGTTCGAGGAAGGGGGGCGCCGGGGGGGGGGGGGGGAGAGAGCGAACGAACCCCATCTGAGGTCTATTTATTTCACGTTCATTGGGAAATGCAATGGATATACATGTAATGTATTCGATTGATGTACCTTTGGGGATCAACTCCAGAAAAGAATTGTTGACTGTTAAACAGTCTTCAATTCTTTTCTGAAGTTGATTTCAAGAGTGTCATGTCGGCCTTCACATGATAGTTTTGATAGTCCTGGCTACTGATTTATTACTATCAGACTCGCAAAAGCTGCGTCACTTAAAACACTCGGAATTCATATGTTCGAACCCCCTTTACAGAAATCCTGGATCCGTCATTGCCTTCATCACAAATTATTCATCGAGGAAAAGAATACACATTACAGAGCATCATTTTTCTTGTCAAGCGTCAATTTGGCTATAATCGAAACTTACGATTTTATTATAAACCACCTGATATTTCAATGAATAAAACTGATGTGAAATCGTTGACTAGGATCGACACTTCACGCATTTCCCAGATTGCTCCTTTTCTTTTTACAGATCACATACAACAAACTTTCTGTTTTTAATAGACAAGGGTTATATTACCGGTAAAATCAAAGTTATCCAAATTCACTGGTGTTTAACGATGTTACCGTAAAATGGTCGTCTATGATTATGTATGTTGGTTTGCTATGATTATATAGAAAATTTTTGTAAACAATACACATGTCGTATGGAATATTCGTAATTTTGGAGAATGCCTTAAATAAATTTAAAATGGATCACCCCAGACTAAGTAAACGATTTTCATTGCACTTTGCGCTACCTCTTTGTCTTGATCTTCATTTATCATGAATGTTAAACTTGAAATAAATTCATTTATGAAGAGAATTTTAATAAATGGCTCTTTGATTTCAAAGAAAGCGAACTCTTGCCAAGTGTCGGTTGTTTCAGATGAAGTTGTATTGTGTTCTTCGTATTTGCCTCTTATAACAATGATGGTGCACGGTTAAATAATTCTTAGTGAATATTTATTTTTTTCCATAGACATGGTTAATTGAAGATGGCATATTGGTTAATTGAAGAAGAGTATTGCTGGTGTGTTGATTAATATGTGATTATCTAAAAATGTTTATGTGAAGCCAAACCATATGAAAACGAGAATTTATACGTGAAATATACACATTCCACTGTTGGTCGTAGGTAGTTGTATCAATTAAGAATAACGATTCAACATTTCAGGTTGAATAGTATTGAATTCGCTAAATACCGTTATTGCTTGTATGAAATATTTTTCAGTTCTTTGTCAATTTCGGACCAACTGCGACATCTATAAATCAGGACACAATCATCTTCGATTAAAATTAATCTATATCAATACTTTCTTCAATAAAAATACTTTCCCACAAATATAAAATGGTAACACGTCAGACAAAAAAAAATCTGGAAACTAATAAATTGTTAACTATGTTGCCACATCATTAGAAATTAGTCAATATATGTTTAACAATAGCGACAAATGATCAAAAGATACAACCATATTATTGCCTTGTGAGAAATTCAAGTTGGTAAAACAACAAATGGCTATTATTTAAAAAAAAGTCAAATTAACCTGTCACTGCAGCTAATAATCAATCAACAATAACTTCCAAATTAAAGTACATCCTCGTTAGTCTCATAGAGATGCGTTTTTATTCTGAGAATCCTTTTTTTAACCAGGATAAAGATGTGGGGATTTTTTTTAAATCGTACGGTACATGTGCTATTGTACGTTTTTTTTGCGACGAATGTGAACACAAAATTGTGCTGTGCTCGAAGTATTTCCAAACCTAACACAAGACTCGCTGATGTGGCTGCATGGTAACTGGGCATCCCCTTTGGAGACGATGGCATCATTCACTTAGATCTACTGTACACCTTACGACCGTCGCATGTCCCCTTATAGTGACAGCGGTTACACTAGGATGATGCGGTAAAGATTTCCAAGCACAGCACCGTACATTGATCGTCTGATGACCGCGACCCTTTTTAACTGATTTAACGACATGTCTATGACCTAAGGGTTCTCTTCGGCCTTGCGATTGTTGTACTTCTGTCAAAAGAATTACGTGATCACCCATGGCGTCCGGCGACCGACGTCCGACGGACGGGTGGCATTCACTCCTTTGTCCGGAGCATAACTCTGTCACCTTATGTCCGATTGACTTGAAACTTGGGAGTTATGTTCCTCTCATGATTACGGACTGAAGAGTACAGAAAATGTTACTCTACATAGCTTAATTTTCTGATTATTCTTTTTGGTGTTTTTTTTCATACTTTGACAACCAGCATTGTAACGGGCTTTTGTGTGGGATTTTGCCAACTTGTTTCAAGTTATTTTTCTTTAAAGGTCTTTGTTTTCCGTTTTAACTTGCACTGATTGCACAGAAACAGTGTGTCGCCTTACGGTCTACGCCTGAGTTCTTAGTTACGGTTCCGTAAGTAATATAAACAATACTCTAGGTAGAAGTTTTTCTTTTCTTTCAAAAAATCAGACCGAAATTGAAACTGTATTTGCTGTAGTCTGTCAGTTCGAAAGTCGAAAAGGCTAGTCACATTAGATACTTTTCGAAGACTTGGTTTTGTTCCGTGCAGCTTGTCACATTTATGCTGTAAAAGAAAATTTTGCCTGTTAAAATAGTAAACATACATCTTGACTGACGGCACAATCCTATGTACATTTTTTTCCGCACATGATGTTGTAGACCGAGTTATATTTGCATTTAGTTTTAAGAAAATAGAATTTTGATATTTCGGCTAATGCCTTTTACAAAAAAAATACTACATGGAAATGTCACAACTACATCTTTACATTATTACTGTGCGGCCATATAAAATATTTCTATTTGACGTCGCCGCTGGAAACATGACGTCATTTTGGCATAATTAATGTAACGTCAGCAGGAGAATTGACGTTGCTAGACGTAATATCACTACTAAGCGCACATAAATTAATTCGTTTTCATTCCAATATACTTACAGGCTTTGTATTTCCTACAAGAAAATGGTTTGATACCTATATGTTTGTTTACGTGCCCAATGTAATAGGTTTTATCATAAAAAGACTCATTGCACTGATTACATTTATTCTAAGATTATGCACTATCGTGGACAGACACAGTGTGGCAAGCTAAACCTTGTTTTGCATAAAAAATCTGTGAACGATTGTCGCATAACAGACGTAATTTTTGGTGAACGGTTTGTACGTGTTTATTCAAGAAATTTTGACCATATGGTTACTGCAAAATTCACAAAGAAATCGTCTACTCTGGTGAATGCTCCCATTGTGCCTATGGAGATAAGATGGCGCCATGGTACAGTACCTGCAGTTGTCACACTTGTAGAGCCTCTTTTGCTGCTCCTGTTTGTCACCCTTATCCTATTTGATATCAAATGAACTTGTAACACGATAGCATAAAACGCATATAAAAATCGATTAGAGCTTTATTCGCAATAAAATTCTTATGCCATGTGTTTTACTGTGTACACAGAAAGCTCCCCTTATTTATCATATTCAACGTCATCTACGTAACGTGCTTAGTGACGCGCTTCGGTTTTCTTTCAATTATCCCAATGTCAGTATCATTGGTCTTTCATTAATTTTACACCCAGACAGTGTAATAAAACTATTTTATACTCAAAAAAAGAATAGAACAAAGTATTTAGAATCGCGATCGTGTTTTGTTGT